>JAPZAG010003519.1:0-10151 GCA_027475135.1 Bactrocera correcta | reverse complement strand
GTTATCCCTTGTGGAAAAATTGCCGTGATCGGACTATAACTTTTCAAGGTCCCTGATATCGAACACGAAGAACTTAGTGTCTAACCTAACCTAACGTAATGAGTCCAAAAGAATGAATATGAAATTAAGTTCAGCTTGATTCTCACTTCATTTGATCAATATATTTTATATGGTTTCTTTTACATACTCGTACCATAAAGCTAAAATCGCTATGTTTAGTATATGGCTTAAGGCATACGATTTTGCTCACCTTTTGAAGTATTCTTAGAAATTTTCAGGTACGTGAACCCATTAGTAAGTCAAAGAAGCAAACAATACTCAAAATAGCGTTTGTAATCCAATTTTAATTTTGATTTAATAATTCTTCAGGCAACCAATTTACATAAGATGGATATGAGTGGCTTATTATATGTGACCTGGTCTACGAAAAGAGGGCTTAGGTGTCAAAAAATCATTTTTTTTTTTTATTTTTTTATTTATTTATTGTTTTTTTTTTTGACACCTAAGCCCCTTTTTCGTATACCAGGTCACATATATTACATTTTATGCAAAAATGGGCTGAACACCATTACACTCATAATAATTTTTCCTCATTAGACAATATACGATCAGCACCCGCTATTTTTCGATTATTTTCCTTGAAAGGTTTTCTAAACCACTTATATTGGGTTAACCTCCTTTCAGAATTCGTTATAGTTTAGTTATAATTTAATTGGTTGCACCGTTGCATGATCACGAAGCCTTGTTCTGGAGGCAGTCAATTTCCAGCTTCTCAACCCAAGTAAAAAAAATAGCACTCTTCTTGATGTTGCAAAAAAATTTTAGTTGAAGGAAAAAATTAAACTTTAAATAAGGAAACGGCTACTAAGATTGTTTTTTTTTTTTCAGAAAGTTAAATCTATGTATATCCTGCGGTGTGTTTGTTGGGTTCTTATAATGTGCTTCGTCATATTTCATCAATGCTTAAGCTGGTCGTTGCCACCGTCACTATGTGTTATTGCCGGCTTCATTCCCGTTTTCCGCCACTCTGCTCCAATATACTTATACACTTAACAACAACAAAAAGTACACAAGTTGTACACTATTTAATTATTTTTAGATAGACTTGATGTTTTTTCATTATATGAACATGCATACATACATACATATGTACATGTGTGTACATGTGTGTTCTACAATATTGACTCGCAAAGTTTGTAGAGTAAGTAGTTGTTGAAATTATCAACGGAGGCAACAACTTTATGGTCTTTAATGCCTCGTAATTGGCCAAGCATTTTGGGCTAGCGTCAATTTTCACCATTTATGGAAGTGTTTTTCTCGACGAGTATTGCTTTTTCAAATTATTTTTCATATTTTCCTAGAACAAGTGTTCTTACTTTGTTTGCTTTTGTTCCATTTGTGGATTTGTGCTCACATGTGAAAGAGTGCTGATCAATAATTTTTATTTGAAATTATGATAAACGTAAGTAATCCTATGGCAAGCGCCAAGGTTGAGAAATCTCGCGAGCAAATTAATGCAAACAAAAATTATTTTTGGAAACGAAATACAATTGTATGTATTGGATATCAATGAATGTGAGTGTGCAGTGACAGAATAGAGAAATATTTCTGTTTATAATTGGTTAAAAGTCAATGTTAAAATATACATTTGTATGTATTTACATATATATAAAATTACGTGTCACGTTGTTTGTCCACGATGGACTCCTAAACTATTGAACCGATTTAATAAAATTTAGCACACCGTGTTCAGGTCGAACCAACTTAGAAGATAGGATAGTAAAACAAAATCATAAATAAAAAATACAATGAATGCTCTATTATTCTCTACTAGCAGCCCGTCCCGGCATCGCACGAGGTAGACAATTATTTATTTATTATTGCAAATTGCAAACACTTTTCTCACAAATAGTTTTATTTGTATTAAAAAAAATCCCACAGTTAAATTTGTATGTAAGTCTATTTATGCTCAATTTCTTTGATGGTTTAAGTGGTGGGCACTTTTAAAAAATTAAAAAAATAAAAATAATAATAATCAAAAAATGAAAATAACAGTAATAAATAATGAATTCAGTCTTTTTACATATAAGTAAATAATAAATTATTAAATAAATGTATTAAATAATAATAATAATAATATTCTTTAAAAATTAGCGTATAAAAATATTATAAGTAAAAGTAAAAATTACGAAAAAAATAAAAAAAAAAAATAAAATAAAAATACTAATTATGAAAAATTAAAAAATAAAAATAATACTAATCACAAAATTAAAATAACAATAATACATAATGAATTCAGTCGTTTTACATATAAGTAAATAATAAATTATTAAATAAATATATTAAATAATAATAATAGTAGTAATATTTAAAATTAGCGAATAAAAATATTATAAGTAAAAGTAAAAATTACAAAAAAAATAAAAAAAAAAATAAAATAAAAATACTCATTATGAAAAATTAAAAAAAAAAAATAATAATAACCAAAAAATTAAAATAACAGTAATAAATAATGAATTCAGTCGTTTTACATATATTTTTGCCAATGCACGGGCTTAATTCTGCTAAATAGCAGCGACAACGTCGAATTCCTTACATTGTTTCTATCGGCTCTGTTAGCCGCCAAGTCGAACATCATACAGAATTCAATTTGCACCTTCTCTATACTTTACATTCCCCGGCCCGGCGCGCTTTTCAGACTGCATCGCAAACAACGGCCACGGCGCTATGGCGGTTTTGTTTACTGTTTGAATTTTTTAATTCGTAATATCTTTTGAATGGAAAGTCCAATTTAAATAATTTAAAAATAATAAATAAATTATAATTAAAAATAATTATATAGGTAGTTAAATGGTCTTGACCATAAAATAATTTATTTGGATAAGGATTAATATATACATTCATTAATGTTTAAAATGAAAAAAGTTGTTGTAGTGACATAACTACAATAATTGGACATATGCTACAGCGGACTTTTTGGTAGACATTATGATTTTCTTTAATATTGTTGCACATTATTTTGTTCTATCGCTAATAGTTTCGGCAGCGCATTCGACGAAAGACATTTTAAGACTCATTTTTCTACTCCTTCGGTTACATTGTTCAAATTTTACCAAGGATCCCTAATTTGTTTCAAAATGAAATGTAGCTTATGCCAAATTTGGGAAAAATGTAGCATTCTATTGGTGAAAGAATTTTTTTAAAACGGCCCACTACTTTTTGAGCCTATTCATTACAAACATACAAAAATAGGTACAAATCTTTCCTCTTTATAATATTAGTATAGATTAGAATGAAAAAGTTGTTGTAGTGACATACACATGTAACTATAATAGTTGGACATATGCTACCGCGGAGTTTTTTGTAGACTTTATGATGTTCTTCAATATTGTTGTACATTATTTTGTTCTATCGCTAATAGTTTCGGCAGCGCATTCGACGAAAGACATTTTAAGACTCATTTTTCTACTCTTTCGGTTACATTGTTCAAATTTTACCAAGGATCCCTAATTTTTTTTTAAAAAATAAAGTGTAGCCTATGTGAAATAGGAAAAATGAAGCATTCTATTGGTGAAAGAATTTTTTAAATCGGCCCAGTACTTTTTGAGCTTATTCATTACAAACATACAAACATACAAAAATAGGTACAAATCTTTCCTCTTTATAATATCAGTATAAATTGATGTTTATTAAGTACAGTATATTTACTGGACAGAAAGACTGGTAACCAGACATGGAAAAAGCAGCTTTAAAATCCTTATTTTATCAAATGAAATTTATTTGTATGAACGTATTCAAAATTTAATCTCAAGTTCAGTCTTTTAGATTCTTATACCGACAAAATTTTCACTGTATTGAATAGTTATGTGAATAAGAATAAGGACAGAGATGCATAAAAAAAAAACAATAATAAAATTGTAGTAAGTCATAAAAATTTCCGGTAGTTAGCGGTATTTTTTTTTTTTTTTTTTTTATCACTCCTTAACATTTTCGGGGTTTTGGGAAAAAAAAAATTCAACTTATTTAATTCTGATTGAGGTACTCATTACGTAAAAATACATCATCAATACACCCTATAACTCTCAGTTTACGATAAAGACCGTTAAAAATGTTGGCGGAAAAATGATGCTTTTGGGATCGTTTTCATACAATTGGCTGGGCTGTGGATTGTATGGCAATACTACAAGAATTTATGCTATAGAGCACTGAAGACAATATGCCACTAAGGCGGATATTTATGCAGGATAACGACACTAAAAACACGGCTATGTATACAAAATATTGGCTTAGGGCCAATAATGGAGTGGCCACTACAGTCCCCGGGCTTAAATCCATTTCAAATTTGTGGAATACAGTAAAAAAGTCGTTAAGGGAAAAGTGCCCAACTATCAATGAAAAGCTTTTTCAACTTTTTTTTTGTCTGCCTAAGCCTAGTTGACTCTATGCCGAAGCGGTGTCAATAAATTTTAAACAACCATGGATTTTCAACAAAAATTAAACTACTTAGAAATTGATATTATCACAATTGAATGAAAACCACTTACTTTTTTTGTTATTTAATTTTATATTTTTTATAGTAAACTACGAAGTGCCCCAACTTTTTTCACATGTTAATATCGCAAATTTGAAAAAAAAAGCAAATAAAATACAAGTGTTTGCAAAATATGAGTAAAAAAAAAAAAAAAAAAAACTTATTTTTAGTTTGTTCTCAATTAATTTGATCAGTTAATTGCCGTTGATTCCTCCACATTTCTAGATAAACTTTAGTTTCATTAACTGCATACCACTGTCCATATTATTTTTCACATAACTGTAGATAATACAGTCGAGTCGCTATAATTCTTTAATGGCACGGGGATCATATTTTTTACGAATTACGCGGGACTTCGACTTGCCGAGATTTCCATTTAACGAGGCTCAACAAAGAAAAATTCGAATTAACGGGGTTTTTATATAGATAATGCATTACATATTTTTTTATTATTGGACTCAACAAACCAACATAAGTACATATGAAATTGTACATTCATTCGTACATTTTACATTATACGAGTATATTAAAAAAGAATTGTTAGTGTTTAAAAATTATAATAATAAAAATTTAAACTAATTGATTAGAAACATAAAAGTAAAATAACAAAAATTCAAGTTTTAAAGTAATTTGTAATTTGGGCATATTCATGTTTTTTTTATTTTTTTTTATACCCTGAACGGGGTTTTTTTTTACGAAGTTTGTAACACCCAAAAAAAAACCCTCGGAGCCCCCATAAAGTATATAAATAAAATAGGTTTTGTTGTATAATGACTTAAAATCTTTTATAATTCCCAGACAAGGGGTTGCAGAACGTGGTGGGGGGTGGCCAAAAACTCAATTTTTAAATGGCTAAGATGAGGGAACCCATTATGCGTCGTACAATTGTCTATGAATAGCAATATCACCGTTTAAATTCGGTGTCATTTAACATTTGAAGCTATTCGTTAAATAATATTATTGTCATCGACGCCTTCTTATTGTGCCGATAATGCACTGGAAAGCCACCTATACAACATATTATTATATTTTTTAAGCACCTTGGCTTTGCTAACTTTTCGATTAATAGAAGCTTAAGTTTTACGGTGCTATCCATGTTTACAGCAAATAAAATGGGCACTCGATCTTTACCATGACATTTTTCATTTTTAAAGCAATAGGTTATGCCGGGCAAACATTTATAAAACAACTCAGTTTCATCAGCATTAAATGCATATATCCTTAGGTTCGTAATCTTGTATCAGATCACTCAACTTTTAATTTCTTTCACAGCAAACGCCTTCACTGAGAGAAGAACTTTCGCCGCACATTTTTTGAATGTGATCAGGTCAAAGAGTCTCCCAGCTACCAAAGTGGTTGGATAATGACATATAAAAAAAAGCAGAAAATGTTGCTTGGAGTCTGGAGAGTACTGGTGATAAAGCAAAATTGTAGTATTATGAAGTCACGGTCCCCTTAATTACTTGTATTGAATTTTAAGGTTGCCGTGTTTGCCCAGCTCGCCAATTCACGATTTGTGCTTTTTAAGGGGACTCTTCTTTTTCAAAAAAAGGACCATTTCCATAAAGGAACAGTGAAATATTCATTTTGACTGAAAATAAACATTTCGAGAGACCTCTTGTTTGAAGTCTAAAATGTAATGTGTAAATAAAGAAAATATTTTTGTCGTAAACTGTTCGAGGTTTACGATTTCTGCCCAAACCAATAATACACTTAATTAATTTTTGTATTTGTAAATATTAAATTATGAACTCACTCGATATCAAATACATATCTACGTAATAAAATGAAAAAAAAAAATGTTTACGATGTTGTCCCTCCCGTCTTTAAATTTTTAATTCTTTACACTGGTCCCTTTTTTTGGGATTTTTACACATTTTAAAAAAATTTTTTTTTTTGTTATTTTACATCATTAAATTTTCGAAAAAATTTCAATGATATTTGTAACTTAAAATTTTTCGTATAAAAATATATTTTAATATAGAGACATACTTCAGAATAAAATAATAAAATGATGAAACTAATCTGCTTTCGCAGTTAGGGGTTTACAAAACAAAAAGGCCAAAAAAAAATTTTTTCCCGAATATTTCTGAGAAAGCGTTCAAGTTGTGCCAAAAAAAATGTACACATACTAGTAAAAATATTTCTTTGGAAAGGAACTACAGCTGTTTTCCGGGAGCTCCTTTTCAAAAAAGGTCTTGTTGTAACCACTATTTCTCTGAACTACATCCCTTTTAAATTAAAAAAAATAAACAGATTTCGTTAAAATAATATTAAATCTAGCAATTAATCGAAAGGGAAAAAGCAAAATAACATTTTTTTACAAAATGGCGGTTTCCCCAAAAAAAAATCGATTTTTGACCAAAATTTCGGACTTAATTTGTTAAAAAAAAAAATTTATCGATGAGAAAACGTATTCGTTTAATTATTAAAAATATATTTAAAAAGCTCGTGCTAAAAATTGAGACTGAACGGATAAGCCGTTTTCGAGTAATATTGGTCACTGACTTTGAAAACTCCATATTTAAAATCGATTTTTTGAAACTTTGAATGAGATTGAGATACCCTTTTTTTAGATTATTCTCAATATGAATTTATTTTGTATCAAAAAATAACGTCCATATGTCTAAGAATTTGCTTGAAGAAAAGGAATCTAAGGGATTAGAAGAAAACAAAAAATATGTGAACACGCTATAGCATTCTCAGAAAGGACAAGTTTAATATTTTGTTAATATCATTCGAAGCTCTCTAAAAAATAGTTGATCAATAATTAACGATCTTACATTAAGTCTTATCTATTTCAATACAAAAAGACAATTGTCGAAACCAAAAACAATATCATAAGGAAATTTTTTGGGAAAGAATAACTGTAAAAAAGAGAATATTCTTGCATAACAGAAAGAGATGGTTTCAACGACCAAAAGCAAATGGAACAATGTGCATGTTTTATGACGAAATTGATTTTAAAAATAACTGCGGAAAAAGGGGTCAGGATTATAATTTCATATAAGAGGCGAAAATTACTTTTGAAGGAAAAGGAAAAATAAAAATAATTTAAAAGGAACTTTGGGGGGATTTTTTTGGTTTTTAAAAAGTAAAACCGGGAAGCCCCTTTTAATTTAAAAAAAATTTGAAAAACAAAAGAAAAAAAATTTTTTTTTCAGGGTTTTTAATAGTTTTTTTTAAAAAAAAATTTTGTGCAAAACCAAAAAGGTATTTAAAAAATTTTTGGGAGGCAACCCCATGGATAATTTACTGTTATCAGTAAAATACGCTTTTTCATGTTCATTGAGATAACTTAAATATTGGCCGATATATCCAGCATAACGTCATCAGGCAGTTCGAAAATCTTTATATTAGGTATATGGAGATACAGGGAAGTATTGACCCGATTCGACCCATTTTGGATACACAGAATTACTACAGCAAGAAAAGGATTCATATCTCACACATTGACTGATATTTTCGAACAAAAGCCAACTATAGGTACTGCGGTCCACATATTCGGTACCTAGGGTCGTGAACAGTTTTTATTAATTGCTTCGTGATTTGTGTACTGGAAACTGAACGAATCAAGTGGAATTTAAAATTGTGCCACATGGGAAGTAGACGTGTTTTTTGACCGATTCATTAATTTCACAGAGTGACATAGGAATAGGAAAAAAATACCACATACCAAATTTTGTCGAAATCGGTTTGTCAGGTTCTGAGATATAGGTTTTCACCAAAAAGTGGGCGGTGCCACGCTCATCGTCCAATTTTCACCCGGCCCCTATAAAGCCTTATCATACTATCTCGGTGGCAAATTTTTATTTTTCTGGCACATTTAGTTATTGATTTATCGCGCTTTTAGTAGTTTTGAACAGTACCGTTATATGGGGGTTGAGCGGGGTTTTCATCTGATTTCATCCATTTTCACACTATCGATAGTATTTCTTGCAATATTCGTGCTGGGCGGTTGGTTGTTGGTTTGGTTGTTGTATCTTTGGTGATTTAGAAGATATGCACATGAAACATATAAGGGGGCGGGACACGACCACTTTTTAAAATTTTTTATCCACAGGTTAGTTATTAGTTATGGCACTTTATAGGTTTTCGGTTAATGGAAAGTGGTCCGATTACGCCCATCTGCGAACTCAATTTTTTTTTGTACTAAGAAAACGTGCATACCAAGTTTCATCAAGATATCACAATTTTTACTCAAGTCACAGTTTGTACGGACGGATGGACGAACGGACGGACTAGTCGCATCGGGTTATGCTATACCTTTTTGGAAAGCTCATTTCACGCGCTAACACGTGTTTGATTGATTGTCGTTTCTTTTAAGTGGTCCGTGAGTTATAGCGTCGCAAACATGGAGCAAAATAAAGAGAAAATACGGGTATTTAACAGTGCTACTACGATAAAGGCAAAAATGCATCTCAAGCCGCCAATAAAATTTGTGCAGTTTATGGACCCGATACAGTTTCCATTTCCACCGCACAACGATGGTTTCAACGTTTTCGTTCTGGTCTAGAGGTGGTCGAAGATGCGCCACGCTCCGGAAGGCCCGTAGTCGAAAATGGCGATAAAATCGCTGAATTAGTCGAAAGAGACCGGCATAGTAGTCATCAAACCGTTATAAACATTTGAAGAAGCTTGGAGTCACTAAGAAGCTCGATGTATGGGTGCCACACGAATTGATTCAGTAAAAATACCACAAGACTTTTTTGACAGCCCATTATATAATATTTTATTTTAAATTTTAAAAACTTTTTGTTTTGCTCTATATTTATTTATTTATTTTTTTTTTTCAATTTCAACATATGTATTAATAAATAGAAATACAACAAATGTCGACAAATAAATACGTGCAGCTTTCGCAATCTACAAAAAAAAAAATAAAAAAAAAGTAAAAACAAAAACAAAAAGACTAATAATAAGAGACAATGCCTAAAAATACCGTGCGAATGCAGGCGAGCGAGATATTCTTCGTTTCTTACGCTAGAATGGAAATATGTGAAAATGCTATACATATCAATGATCAAAAATAATAAAATGAAGAAAAAAAAAAATAAAAATTAAATGAGAGAAAAATAGGGAAATTTTCTGAAAACATATCTTCCACCGGAGAGGCCTGAACATGTCAGACCGAGCAAATGTACCAATCCACACACATATATACACATACACTGGCAAAGGTAAGCAATACAACGATAAAAGTTAATACAACGAAACGAATGAGGATGCGCGGTAAACTGAGACGGCGAATGAATTGGTGAGTGGGTTGAAAAAATGACGAAAGTCGATTTTTCGGGTGGAAAATAAATTTCAACTTTACGAAAATTCATAAACAAACAGGTACAGGAACTGTATACATACATACAAACATATATCTACATATATATACATATATGTACATATATATATGTATGTATGTATGTATGTATGATAAAATTTTAATTTAACAAAAATTCGTATATTATACATACATACATTTGTAGATTTGTATATATGTATGTACATACATACATATGTACGAGTACATATGTGTATCAAAATTGATTATACATTTTTGGACACATGTTTGTTTTGAAATTTTAGTTACTTACAGAGAGCAATTGCGGAAAAATGCCAAGGA
>JAPZAG010003518.1:0-10169 GCA_027475135.1 Bactrocera correcta | reverse complement strand
TATAAAAAGAAAATCGACTTTATACCTAAATAAAAGATTACGGAATTCTTCTACCTGCACTGCCGTAATGCCGCCGTGGCTATATGCCCCTTCAGATCGTTAAAGAAGGTTTATTAACTTAAATATGTTAAGATAATGAGTTGAAGCATTTCGATAACGCTTGCTAAATGTGTATATACAAAAAAATCGACTTTATACCTAAATATAGGATAACGGAATTCTTCTACATGCACTGCCGTTATGCCGCAATGGCTCTATATCAACTTCAATACGTTAAAGAAGGTTAATTAGCTTAAATGTGTTAAACTTATGATTTGAAGCATTTCGAAATCGCTTGCTAAATGTGTATATACAAGAAAATCGACTTTATACCTAAATATAAGATTACGGAATTCTTCTAAATGCACTGCCGTTATGCCGCCATGGCTTTATATCAACTTTAATACGTTAAAGAAGGTTAATTAACTTAAATATGTTAAACTAATGATTTGAAGCATTTCGATATCGCTTGCTAAATGTGTATATACAAGAAAATCGACTTTATACCTAAATATAAGATAACGGAATTCTTCTACATGCACTGCCGTTATGCCGCCATGGCTTCATGTCACCTTCGGTAGGTTAAAGAAAGTAATTCACCTTAAATATGTTAAACTAATGATTTGAAGCATTTCGATATCGATTGCTAAATGAGTATATACAAGAAAATCGACTTTATACCTAAATATAAGATTACGTAATACTTCTAAATGCTTTGCCATTATGCCGTAAAGGCGTTTGTAGACTCCAGTAAGATAAGGAGGGCTAATTAACTTAAATATGTTAAACTAACGATTTGAGGCATTTCGATATCGATTGCTAAATGTGTATATACAAGAAAATCGACTTTATACCTAAATATATGATAACGGAATTCTTCTACATGCACTGCCGTTATGCCGTTAAGGCGTTTGTAGACTTCAGTAAGATAAAGAGGGTTAGTTAACTTAAATATGTTAAACTAATGATTTGAAGCACTTCGATATCGATTGCTAAATGTGTATATACAAGAAAATCGACTTAATATCTAAATATAAGATTACGGAATTTTTCCAAATGTACTGTCGTTATGTCGCCATGGCTTTATATCATCTTCAATACGTTAAAGAAGCTTTATTAACTTAAATATGTTAAACTAATGATTTGAAGATTTTCGAAATCGATTGCTAAATGCATATATACAACAAAATCGACTTAATACCTAAATATAAGATTACGGATTTCTTCTACATGCACTGCCGTTATGCCGCCATGGCTTTGTGTTAACTTCGGTTTTAAGTAAGTTTTTTAACTTAGATATGTCAAACTAATGATTTGAAGCTTTTCGATATCGATTGCTAAAAGAGTATATACAAGAAAATCGACTTTTTACCTAAATATAAGATTACGGAATTCTTCTAAATGCTTTGCCGTTATGCCATTAAGGCGTTTGTAGACTTCAGTAAGATAAAGAGGGTTAATTAACTTAAATATGTTAAACTAAAGATTTGAGGCATTTCGATATCGATTGCTAAATGAGTATATACAAGAAAACCGACTTTATACCTAAATATAAGATTACGGAATTCTTCTAAATGCTTTGCCGTTATGCCGTAAAGGCGTTTGTAGACTCCAGTAAGATAAAGAGGGCTAATTAACTTAAATATGTTAAACTAATGATTTGAGGCATTTCGATATCGATTGCTAAATGTATATATACAAGAAAATCGACTTTATACCTAAATATATGATAACGGAATTCTTCTACATGCACTGCCGTTATGCCGTTAAGGCGTTTGTAGACTTCAGTAAGATAAAGAGGGTTAGGTAAGATGGCTGATCTAGGATCCCACGTAGACTAAAAATTAGTCCTTTGTGATGCCATTGAAAGGGAACTCCCGTGTTCGGACTTACAGATTGGCGAAGCGCTTTGTAGCCAATACATAGTTACACAGACGCCTAACTTCAACACCTGCCAGTTCGGTGGCGTGCCCAAAGGTATGCGCCCCCAGGTGTCTGAGTCTTGACCTCCCAAAAGCGGGACAGTCAAGCAGGAAGTGCTGGCTTGTTTCTACCGCATCTTCCTCCAAACAGCTTCTGCAGTCGGCATCCGGTAAGATACCCATTCTTACCGCATGTAAGCCAATAGGGCAGTGGCCCGTTAAGAGACCCACAAACAGTGAGAGGTTAGCCTTGCTGAGGGCTAAAAGATCATTAGATCTCCTGCGGTCTATGTTGGGCCAGAAGGCCTTCGCAACCGCACAAGTGCCGATGTTTGCCCAGCGTTGGGCGAACATCCACGTGGCCCAGCTGTCTAGTAGTAGACCACAAGAAGAAACAGGAGCACCGACCCGTTCCCATTCTACCGATAATGATTCTAGGGTACCCTTCCTTGCTAGCTCATCAGCTTTGCAATTGCCTGCAATTCCGCTATGGCCCGGCACCCACACCAGCCTAATCACAAAAGCTCTAGCTGCTAGAGATAGTGACGTTAGACATTCTTCGACCAGCCCTGAACGCACTGTGAATGAGTTCAAGGCTAATATAGCCGCTCTACTATCCGAGTGGATAGTCACTTCTCTGAAAGTGGATGCACTCTGTAGCAGCAAATCAGCTGCAACCTTGATGGCTGCGACCTCAGCCTGGAAAACACTACAGTAGTCGGGAAGTCTGAAACGGAGTCGATGGAGAGCTCCCGACAGTAGACCCCTCCACCAACCTTTCCCCCAAGCTTTGACCCATCCGTGAAGAAGCTTGCTGCCCCCCTCCTCCATCGGCTTCTTCCCACCCACATCTCCCTCGTCGGTATATGGGCAGAAAAGGAGCCGCCAGAGTTCGGTATGGCGACTCCAAGATCCAGATGATCCGGTATGCAGTCAAAGTTTGTGAGGATATCCGAATGACCAGATGCGCGTTCCTTTAAGAAACCAAATTCTCTGAGTCTAATAGCCACCTTCGCGGCTATGCACCTACCGGCAATGTCCACCGGCATTACATTCAAAATTGCATTAAGTGCCATGGTCGGAGTAGATCTTAATGCACCACATACGCTAATTAGCGCAGCCCGTTGAACGCTCTCGAGTTTTTTGGCCAGTGTGGTCTTCCCTAAAGCCCTCCACCACATGAAGACACCATAGAATAAGATGGGCTTTACTATGGTGTCATAAAGCCAGAGGACCACTTTCGGTGAAAGCCCCCACCTTTTGCCAATAGCTCCTTTGCAGCAGTATAAGGCAACAGATGCCTTTTTTGCTCTCTCCTCGATGTTCGGCTTCCATGAAAGCTTCTTATCCAGGATGAGCCCTAAATACTTCACTGTATCCGCCGGTTGAAGGCAAATACCTCCCATCCGCGGCAACGGTGCCACCGGGATTTTATATTTCCGGCTGAATAAAACCATTTCTGTTTTGTTTGGATTTATGGCGAGTCCACTTCCGACCCCCCACTTTGTTACTACGCTGAGATATCCCTGCGTCAACTCGTACACGGTGTTAAGGAACTTTCCTTTGACCATAAGTGCTACATCATCTGCGTAGGCAATCACCCGACAGCCGCGATCCTCTAGTTTTTTGAGCAATTCGTCAACGACTAGGATCCATAGAAGAGGAGAAAAACCCCACCTTGTGGTGTTCCCCTACTCACACTACGCCTCGCACGCGCGCTGCCCCATTCCGTTTCGATTACTCTGTCGCATAGAAGGCTGAGAATGAGCCACTTGAAGTTCGATTCAACCCCAAGACCGTCAAGGGCAGTTAATACTGCTTCAGGCAGGACATTGTTGAAAGCTCCCTCGATATCAAGGAAGGTCCCAACAGCGAAGTCCTTGGCTTCAATGGCCTCCTCAAGCCATGACACGATAGTATGCAATGCAGTGTCCACTGACCTGCCTTTGCGATAAGCATGTTGTGCTCTTGACAAATAGTCTCTCGGAATGCTCTTCCTTATATACCAGTCCATCAGCCGCTCCAGAGTCTTTAACAAGAAGGAGGAGAGGCTGATTGGCCTGAAATCTTTGGCCGTGACATGGGAGACCCTGCCAGCCTTCGGGATAAACGTGACCTTGACTCGTCTCCAGGCCCCCGGAATGTAACCTAATCTGATGCAGTTCGCATAGATAGGTGCCAACCAGTCGCATGACACCTTAACAGCCTGTTGCAGCTGCGCTGGTATGATGCCGTCTGGTCCCGGGGACTTGAACGGTTTGAACGAGTTAATCGCCCACGTCAAGTGACGCTCATCCAGAATGCCGACAAAGGCCGCACAATCGTCATGCGGCATCCCGAGAGGACCCCTCACAGAGGATATGTTGCTCGGGAAGTGAGCGTCGAGAAGCGTCTGAAGTGTTTCTTCACTACTGAGAGCCCACTTCCCATTAGCGTCCTTTAGATACCCCAGGGACACTGGGGTTTTTGCGAGAATACGCCTGAATCTCGAGGACTCGTGACAGCCTTCCACCTTTTCACAGAAGCACTTCCCCGAGGTCCTCTTGGCCTTTCTTAACTCGGACTTATAAATTGAAAGTCCTGCTTTATACAAGGCCCAATCATCAGATAACCCACTTCTGCGGGCCTTATTGAATAGCCGTCTACAAGACGCCCTGATCTCTGAGAGCTCCGTAGTCCACCATAGAGGTTTCTCTTTGCCCTTCGGTGATCTCAGTGGACAAGACCTCTCCAGCGCAGCATTACACGCCGAGCTGAAGACTTCGACCCACTCCTCCACCCCATCGGTAGTGGCCAACGAGTCCACCCCCGGTGCGTGTGGGAGAGTTTGCCTAAGCCTCCTGCGGTAACCTACCCAGTCCGTGTTCCTAGGGTTCCTGAAAGATTTCCTAGGCGGACCTTCACCTACTAGACTAAACTCGATGTACCTGTGATCCGAAAAAGGGGTGATCAGCGAGGACCCTCCAGTTCGAGATCAGCGGGGCAATCGCTTTTGAGGCAAGGGTGAGGTCGAGGACCTCCTCCCTGCCTGCGGTCACAAAAGTAGGAGAGTTTCCTCTATTACAAATGCGAAGATCTTCGCTAATAATGAAATCAAAAAGCGACTCACCTCTACTGTTAGTATCCGAGCTTCCCCAGATCTGGTGCCGCGAGTTTGCGTCGGAACCGATGATGACGCCAGTGCCAGACTTAGACGCTTCGGCTAAGGTCCTCCTCAGCAGTAAGGGAGGTGGCTCCACCACATCATCGTGTGGCATGTATGCGGAGATGAGCCAGAGATCCCCGGTGTCGCATTCTAATTTCGCTGTCACTATGTCAGCGCTGCTGAAATTAGGTAAAAGAAATACCGTTAGTTCGTTCCTTACCAGCATACAGGCTCTGTTCCTACCTGCATCCTTGGCTGTCAGGAGCCTATGGCTCTTTGTCCTCAATCCAGAGATCCCGTTGCCAGTCAGCCACGGTTCCTGGATCAGGACGACATCAGCTCCGTCTTGTTCCAGACGGAGCAATAGGTTGGCGGAGGCCGCCTTCGCATGCTGGAGGTTAAACTGGAGGAATTTCATCCTTCAGATTTTCCCCCAGGAACGCTATTTCAGCGTCCAAGTCGTGGTCGACCCGAACCTCCTCAAACAGTTGTTCGAGGCTGAAGACGGAGTCGCCAATTGACGAACCGCCCCCAACACTCGCCACGTCTGAGAGATTCGGATCTGCTTCCACGGTCATATGACCGTCGACGCCCTCTGGCGCATCGATGTCCACAGTCGTTTGACTGTCAGCACCCCTTGGTACATCCACCGCAGTCACCGTAGCCTGGGGACCATCAGCCCTGGCATCTGATGGAAGTACTTTCAGCACTACCATCTCAAAACCATAGCTAATGGCTCCCCTTGTTTTGCTGAGAGGACCGATGGATTCCGTGTTAAGCATTATCAGCGCTTGCCGATACGGTTCATCAGTCCTCTCCAGCCTTAAGACTTTCCAGTCCTGCGTCGGAAGTGAGGGATTGCAATATCTGAGGATTTCCTCAATCTCACTCGGCGTGGAAGGTTCGGCCGGTAGCCAAACGCGAGCCCTAGGACGGAGAGGAAGATCCTCTTTGGCCACGGCCTCCAGTCTGGCCCCCTTCCAGACCTCCCCCACCTGAGAGACTGCCTTCTTGTACAAGATGGCCGATCTCTCGTCAGCGCAACTCGTGAGCTTGTGCAGCCCCTGGTGCCAACCGGCACTCACACATTTCGGGGGTGGCCCCGGGTTTTCCTTGACCACCCTCAGGGAAAACCGACGAGATAGCCGCCGCTACCCTCTTCCATTCCTCATGGGAGATGGCACCGTTCTCCCTACTACGGTCGAGCACCCCCAGTACTATGGCCCCAGCGCCTTTGGCGATTTCGCTAAAGGTTGGCGCCTTTCCCGTTCGCGGTTTCTTAACAAGGGAGGTTTCTCCCTCGTGCGACCTCTGCCGCTTGACCGCCGGTTCTGTCCTGCTGGTTTCCGGTCCTGCCCTATCGTTCTCGCTCAGCACCTTCCTGGCCCACTCAAGTGTACTAGCGTGTTGCTCAGAAACCTGACCAACATGCTTGTCACCGTAGCGTTCCACGATTTTGGCCGCCAATCGACGGTCTGATTTCAGCTTTCTAGCTAAAGCTGCTTTGCTTTTACCCCCTGCGGATCCCTTCATAACTCTAGCTGAGGTTCCCCTGCTAGTGCTGGCGATTCCGCCGCGTATGAAGGTTCCACCCTTCGCTACGTCCGTAGCCGGCGGGTTAGCGCCGGTTACCCCCAGTCTGCTACCTGAGGAGACACCTACTGGAGTCTTAGCAGTATTGCTGCCATATCTCGGTGACGGTTTCGTCGCCATAGGAGCAGCGTCCCCACCTGGGTTGGATCTAGGTGCCGATTTCGACAGCCCTTCACCTCCCTTCGTCGTTCTTCCGTCAATTTTGTTCGTATTATTGTCCATGCGAAAAGGGTCCCCACTCAGAGCCGCTATCCGTCCCCCGGAAAGGTAGTCGCCTTTTATGGTCCCAAGGTTATCTCAATGATGAGGCCAAGGCGAGGGTTGACGTACGCCCTTATGAGGCAATACGTTCAGAGCCGACCAGCGCAAAGAAGGAGTCATCTCAACATACACCTACCACGCCAACTTAACGACGACGGGGGGGGAACGTACTCTGAGGCCTGCCAGGGTTTTAACGGGACAAAGAGGGTTATTTAACTTAAATATGTTAAGCTAATGATTTGAAGCACTTCGATATCGATTGCTAAATGTGTATATACAAGTAAATCGACTTAATATCTAAATATAAGATTACGGAAATCTTCCAAATGTACTGTCGTTATGTCGCCATGGCTTTATATCATCTTCAATACGTTAAAGAAGCTTTATTAACTTAAATATGTTAAACTAATGATTTGAAACATTTCGATATCGATATCATAATGTGTATATAAAAGAAAATCGACTTTATAAATAAATACAAGATTACGGAATTCTTCTACATGCACTGCCATAATACCGCCGTGGCTATATGCCAAATTCAGATCGTTAAAGAAGGTTTATTAAGTTAAATATGTTAAGCTTATGAGTTGAAGCATCTCGATATCTATTGCTAAATGTGTATATACAACAAAATCGACTTTATACCTAAATATAAGATTACGGAATTCTTCCAAGTGCACTGCCGTTATACCGTTATGGCTCTATGTAAACTTCAGTAGGATAAAGAAGGTTAACTAACTTAAATATGTTAAACTAATGATTTAAAGCATTTCAATATCGCTTGCTAAATGTGTATATACAAGAAAATCGAATTATACCTAAATATAAGATAACGGAATTCTTCCAAGTGCACTGCCGTTATACCGTAAACGCCTTATTAAACTTCAGTAAGCTTAAAAATGTTTATTAATTTAAAATGTTAAACTAATGATTTCAAGCATTTCGATATCGATTGATAAATGTGTAAATACAAGAAATTTGACTTTATGCCTAAATATAAGATAACGGAATTCTTCTATATGCACTGCCGTAATGCCGCCGTGGCTATATGCCAAATTCAGATCGTTAAAAAAGGTTAATTAACTTAAATATGTTAAACTAATGAGTTGAAGCATCTCGATATCGATTGCTAAATGTGTATATACAAGAAAATCGAATTTATACCTAAATATAAGATAACGGATTCACTGCCGTTATGCCGTTAAGGCTTTATGTAGACTTCAGTAAGAGACAGAGGGTTAATTAACTTAAATATGTTTATCTAATGATCTGAGGCATTTCGATATCGATTCCTAAATATGTAAATACAAGAAAATCAACTTTATACCTAAATAGAAAATTACGGAATTCTTCTGAATGCACTGCAGTTACACCCTTAAGGCTTTATGTAGACTTCAGTGCGTTAAAGAACGTTTATTAACTTAAATATGTTAAACTAATGATTTGAAGCATTTCGATATCGATAGCTAAATGTGTATATACAAGAAAATCGACTTTATCCTAAACATAAGATTACGGAATTCTTCTAAATGCATTGCCGTTATGCCGCCATGGCTTTATATCAACTTCAATACGTTAAAGAAGGTTAATTAACTTAAATATGTTAAACTAAGATTTGAAGCATTTCGATATCGCTTGCTAAATGTGTATATACTCGAAAATCGACTTTATACCTAAATACAAGATTACGGAATTCTTCTAAATGCACTGCCGTTATGCCGCCATGGCTTTATATAAACTTGAATACGTTAAAGAAGGTTAATAAACTTAAATATATTAAACTAATGATTTGAAGCATTTTGATATCGCTTGCTAAATTTGTATATACAAGAAAATCGACTTTATACCTAAATATAAGATAACGGAATTCTTCTACATGCACTGCCGTTATACCGTTAAGGCTTTATGTAGACTTCAGTAAGCTAAGAAATGTTTATTAACTTAATATGTTAAACTAATGATTTGAAGCATTTCGATATCGATATCTAAATGTGTATAAAAAGAAAATCGACTTTATACCTAAATAAAAGATTACGGAATTCTTCTACATGCACTGCCGTTATGCCGCAATGGCTCTATATCAACTTCAATACGTTAAAGAAGGTTAATTAGCTTAAATGTGTTAAACTTATGATTTGAAGCATTTCGAAATCGCTTGCTAAATGTGTATATACAAGAAAATCGACTTTATACCTAAATATAAGATTACGGAATTCTTCTAAATGCACTGCCGTTATGCCGCCATGGCTTTATATCAACTTTAATACGTTAAAGAAGGTTAATTAACTTAAATATGTTAAACTGATGATTTGAAGCATTTCGATATCGCTTGCTAATTGTGTATATACAAGAAAATCGACTTTAAACCTAAATATAAGATAACGGAATTCTTCTACATGCACTGCCGTTATGCCGCCATGGCTTCATGTCACCTTCGGTAGGTTAAAGAAAGTAATTCACCTTAAATATGTTAAACTAATGATTTGAAGCATTTCGATATCGATTGCTAAATGTGCTAGTACAAGAAACTTGACTTTATACCTAAACATAGGATAACGGAATTCTTCCAAATGCACTGCCGTTATACCGCCATGGCTTTATTTTAACTTCAGTTAGTTAAAGAAGGTTTATTAACTTAACTATGTTAAACCAGTTATTTGAAGCATTTCGATATCGATTGCTTAATGCATATATACAAGAAAATCGATTATACCTAAATATAAGATTACGGAATTCTTCCAAATTACTGTCGTTATGGCGCCATGGCTTTATTTTACCTTCAATACGCTAAACCAATGATTTGAGGCATTTCGCTATCGATTGCTAAATATGTATATACAAGAAAATCGACTTTAAGCTAAATATAAGATTACGGAATTCTTCTAAATGCACTGCCGTTATGCCGCCATGGCTTCATGTCACCTTCGGTAGGTTAAAGAAAGTAATTCACCTTAAAATATGTTAAACTAATGATTTGAAGCATTTCGATATCGATTGCTAAATGAGTATATACAAGAAAATCGACTTTATACCTAAATATAAGATTACGTAATACTTCTAAATGCTTTGCCATTATGCCGTAAAGGCGTTTGTAGACTCCAGTAAGATAAAGAGGGCTAATTAACTTAAATATGTTAAACTTATGATTTGAGGCATTTCGATATCGATTGCTAAATGTGTATATACAAGAAAATCGACTTTATACCTAA
>JAPZAG010003517.1:0-10169 GCA_027475135.1 Bactrocera correcta | reverse complement strand
ATTGGTAGGCCTAATTTTACTTTTATCTGCCTGCAACTCATACCTTCGCTAATTGCTAAGTGATGAATGCGTATTTTGGTCTGCTTATCAACTGCTGGAAACCGACCAGTAAGCTTTATGACACCATAATTTTGGGGATTTTTTAAAAAATTTTAAACTGTATTACGATGTCGGTTTACTGACACAGCAATTCGTCCAATGCTTATGCCGGCTTTGTGCATTCCAATTATCCTATCCCGCTCTTCATCCAATAGTTCCGTACCACGTGGTATTTTAAACTATACTATACTATACTTATACTATTCCAAAATAATAAATTATTTTTCTACACACTATATTTAATATCTATAAGTTACTTATTTTCCAATTTTTCACTTGAGTTAAAAAACAAACTTTATACGTTGTCTGTTCAGCTGCCAGACCCCAAAATTTGATGAATTTGCACATACAATTATTTTCTATGAAAAATACAAATCGCAATGACATTTTCAATTAACGGTAATTCAAATGAAACAAATGAAAGAAAGTTAAACATTACATACGATATATGTATATACGTGATCGACGAATACTGCATATTGGAAAAAAAAATTTACCGTTATTAATTTACAAGATACACTGAAAAAAAAATTTGCACATATAATTTTTTTACGAAAGTATCTTCAAAACTATTAAGTAAAAGAGGGAAATAAAACCAGGGATATTTGTCAACCAGCTGCTTTGCGATTTTAAGAGCATAGCCCCAAATTTTGCTCTACTAATCTTGTAACCCGAAGATATGGCTTGCAACAATGTTGAGGTTCTAAGTTAAATCTTTATCAACTTCTATTATATCGGCTGATGTATCAGGATTATTAAAAAATACAAATATACAGCACAACAGGGCAAAGGAGCACCTACGGCAAATTTGTCTTTGATGAACTTAGTACGTAGAGATTCAGGATTTCGAGATTAGAGAATGAAAACAAATATGGGTCATCAAAAACCGCTTTATTGTTTTTAAAAATATTTTCCATTACGATCTATGCAGGCGTGTGAACCAATTATCAAATCAATTTTGTCACTCTGATTGAGGTAACTCCAAAACATTAATTTTTAATGCATCTTCGTGTGTTGAAAAACGTTGACTTCTCAGTTTATTTTTTAACAACTAAAAATAAGTCCGCGGTCCCACGACCTTAATCTTATCGAGCATCTGGGGGAGCACCTTGACCGAAAAATCAAGCAGAGGATGACCTAAGAAAAAAGCTTTGATTGAAGAAAGGAGCAAAATCTCTCCAGAATTTGCAAAAAATCTTGAGAGTAATTTTAGTTTACTTTAATTATTTTTTGCTGTGTTTACTTTTGTTTACTATTTACAAAACCACTATAGGCCAGTAGAATATTTTTTCAGAAAATACGACACTTGGTATTTCATTACTAATTAAAACTAAACAAAACAAATAAAACAAATATTAATTACTCTTTACTGTATTTATTTTTTACATTGGGTCTAATTATTGAAACCGTTTCGATCGAAAAACTTGGCAATTCGATCGAAAATTATTACGTTGAAACCATTGAAACCGAATCGAAATATAAGTTTTCGAGTGGTTGGACTTACTAGATGACATGTTCGTCGAAATTTTATCCTTTGATGAATGAACTGCATAAATTGACAAAAATGGGGCATTTGTAAATATTTATGTAAAAAGAAAAAGCTGGAGACGCATTAAATTAAATGTGTAATTTAGGGACAAGAAACAAAAACACACCAACAAAAATCAATTTGAGGTACTAATGGTTAAAATTAATTTGTACCCCGACATACATAGCTAAAGGATTTTCTCAAAGAGCACCCGCGGAAATAAATGATTTTTGGGAAGACACTTCAGAAAAGTTAAACGCTATGGGTGCTCCAGTCAAGGAGAAGACTGGATGGAAAAAGGGTATAAAAAAATAGCACGCGTTTATATTACCGATTAATATTGTTTCATTTATAGGTTTACATTTAAAAGGGAAATGGTAAAAAAAAATATAAATCAAATTTCTGGAACAGGAGGTGGGCCTTTCAACCAAGTAAATTTAAGTTCCTTCGAGGAGGAGGTGAACCCTATACTTTCCGTTAATACATTAGTAAAGAGATTGAAAGGTATACAAAGTTTTGGAACATCAACAAACATTTCAGATGATATTCCTAGTACAAGTGAGAAGAGACCAATTGACGACATTTCTTCTCCACCCCAAATGCAAAAAAAAAAAACATTTTTAACGTCTGACTAGCTAATGGAGATACTGACCCGCTGTACACCGCACAAGAAACAGAAAATAAACAAAATGGGTCTCTAAAAAATATCCAAAAAACGATGGAGTACAAAATTTCAAAAGTGCTAAACACGCTTATGAAGTAATTGAGCAAGCATGCACAAGAACAGTTTGAAATAAATAGATGGATTAGAAAACTCTATGAAATTAAAAAAAAAAATAAATAAATTTAAGGTAATGAAACGACAAAATGCCGTGATGGAAAAAATATCCATAGATAAATTAGAAATTAAAATAAATTTTAAAACTCTAACTACAACATATAAATAAGCCATTAGTTTATGAATACATGCTATGAACTTATATTAAAAAATATTAAAAAAAAAACTATACATACATATATCATTCTCATATTCGTTGGAATATGCATTTTCAGTTGTATACAGGTTAAACTCTGGAATCACTACTAAGGTGATACAGATTTTTTGTCGCGTTGTCACTGCACTGCTTTATCAACTTGATTTACTTATAATAGCAGCCTAAAAGTATGCAATATAATAGGTTTGTAGTTTCAAGCAGCTACAAAAAGGGAAAGCTGTGGTCTATACAAACCAAAAATGTATTTCAATATTGATTCTTATTCATTTAAAGAAAATTTATTTATACTGTTATTTTGCAAATGTAGTTAAACCGCAATTTACTTTAATATAAAATATCATCACACTCATTTTGCAAAACTGAGAAATTATGGCACAAAACTGTAATTCGGCAACTAACTTTCAGGCGGCTCAATGGTCTAGGGGTATGATTCTCGCTTTGGGTGCGAGAGGTCCCGGGTTCAAATCCCGGTTGAGCCCAATTCTTTTTTGTTTTTAAATTATTATTTTATTGTATTTGCAATAACTTGAAAACTATTTAAAAAATTTTTACATTTTACTAAATGACCTTACATATTTATTTTTAAGTAATATAGTATAATAATAATATGTATTGGGTAAATTTAAAGCACATATTTCTGACTGCTCAACTGTCGAGCAAAGTCACATTAGATAAGTACTTACTGGCGTCTAGTGAATAAGCAATTATAAGCCGCTCTAATTGAGTATGGTTATTTATCCGACGTTCTTCATTCATTTGAACAACAAAGACTTAAAGGTCAGTCAAAAGTTTGTCAGAGGACAAAACAGAAAATTTATTTTAGTTTCGAATGAATCAAAGGACACTATCAAAAGGTTGAGACAAGTGATAAGACGGGCGAACAAAGAAGACGGAGGGTTTTAACATAAAATTATGAGACTATTTTTTTAGGCAAGGTATTGAATATATTCTCGAATATTAGATCGATAGCTTCGGTTGCAGCTAAATGTTCTTCTGGGAGAAAATAATGTGTAAATAATACTATCTCGAAATATGAAGAACTAGTAAGTATAATCGGGACAATCGTAAAATGTGTATGACGATTTAGTATCTTTATTTCATAAAAGTTGTCATCCTCAACATAATTTAGGTTCTATTATTATGACCAATACTGTACGTATGTACTATATATAATGCGAAGATGATATCTTTGAGTCGAACCGAAAACCTTTATAATTAAAGTGTAATAATTTATATTAATATTGTAAATAACGGGTGATTTTTTTGAGGTTAGGATTTTCATGCAGTAGTATTTGACAGATCACGTGGGATGTCAGACATGGTGTCAAAGAGAAAGATGCTCAGTATGCTTTGACATTTCATCATGAATAGACTTACTAACGAGCAACGCTTGCAAATCATTGAATTTTATTACCAAAATCAGTGTTCGGTTCGAAATGTGTTTCGCGTCCGTGTCCGATGAGCGATGAGGCTCATTTTTGGTTGAATGGCTACGTAAATAAGCAAAATTGCCGCATTTGGGGTGAAGAGCAACCAGAAGCCGTTCAAGAACTGCCCATGCATCCCGAAAAATGCACTGTTTGGTGTGGTTTGTACGCTGGTGGAATCATTGGACCGTATTTTTTCAAAGATGCTGTTGGACGCAACGTTACGGTGAATGGCGATCGCTATCGTTCGATGCTAACAAACTTTTTGTTGCCAAAAATGGAAGAACTGAACTTGGTTGACATGTGGTTTCAACAAGATGGCGCTACATGCCACACAGCTCGCGATTCTATGGGCCCTTTTGAGGGAAAACTTCGGACAACAATTCATCTCAAGAAATGGACCCGTAAGTTGGCCACCAAGATCATGCGATTTAACGCCTTTAGACTATTTTTTTTGGGGGTACGTCAAGTCTAAAGTCTACAGAAATAAGCCAGCAACTATTCCAGCTTTGGAAGACAACATTTCCGAAGAAATTCGGGCTATTCCGGCCGAAATGCTCGAAAAAGTTGCCCAAAATTGGACTTTCCGAATGGACCACCTAAGACGCAGCCGCGGTCAACATTTAAATGAAATTATCTTCAAAAAGTAAATGTCATGAACCAATCTAACGTTTCAAATAAAGAACCGATGAGATTTTGCAAATTTTATGCGTTTTTTTTTTTAAAAAAGTTATCAAGCTCTTAAAAAATCACCCGTTAATTAAAAAAAAAAAACAACAAAAAAAGAAAAAAAAAGTAAATAAAATAGAATAAATGAAATAATCAGTTCCAGTAGTTGATAAAGATATCCAATCTAAAATAGTAAGACTGTGTTCATAATTAAAAATTCTTAATTAGCTACGCCGTCCCCTTAAAGTAACCCCCTTTGGCCCCAATACACTGTGCCAACAGCCATTCCTTGAAACAGTTTTTAAAAATAATTTCCGGAATAGCCTTCAATGCTCGTGTTGATTCACGTTCAATGCCTTTAATTGACTCAAAACGGTGCAAAAACTAAGAGTTGTTGGCCCATAATTCCCGCCTCTTTTTATGGATAGCTTCGATGCATAACACTGAAATAGTATTCCTTGTTGACAGTTTGGCCATCGGAGTGCATCTTATCTCCGCAACCTTAATACCAGTAATAATAAGTTTCATGGCATCCTGGCAGTCGGAAAGCATTGTTTCACAGACATTAACGAGACGCAGTTTTTTCGTGCTTTCACATTTCTTAGGCTTAAATTATCTTTCAAACTGGTTTTCACTGATCTTTCCTATATTCCAACGATGCCAGCAAACCTCTTAAATTTTTATTGACGTGTTGATCATCAGTTGATGTTGATGGTGGTCATGAACGTGGTTCGTCATCAAGGCATTCGCGAATAATTTGTACCAATCCAAAAGACTTGCTCGCGACAAACAATTATCACCGAATGTTTTTTCCGACGTTTTGAACGTTGTGGCATCAGAAATCTAATACCGCACAGAAAATTTAATGGAACTGCTTTGTTGAATAACTTCATTTATCGTAAAAATCGCTTAATGCACTAATAATCCACTAATAATTATTTTGATGAGACATTTGGCACAGATGCCAATGACAGTCATACCAACTAAGAAAAAATATCTCGACAATTAGGTTTCCGATTAGAACTTAAATTAAGAAGTCTTACTATTTTTTGCCCACAGTAGTAGTATGTATACTAATATATTTATAAGTATGAAAGCGTTTATGGTCAGTGGCAGAAATAAGTTAATCAGCGAAAACACAGGGTGACTAAAAAGATAGAAAATAATAATTGCAGGGTGACAAAATCAATATTAGGCACAGAACAGTTATGCGGCTCAATGGTCTAGGGGTATGATTCTCGCTTTGGGTGCGAGAGGTCCCGGGTTCAAATCCCGGTTGAGCCCGAAATCTTTTTTTTTTTATTTTTTTATTTTTATTTTTGTCTATGTTTTTTTTTTTTGTTTATTTTTTTTTTGTTTATTTTTTTTTTGTTTATTTTTTTTTTTTTGTTTTTTTTTTTTTTGTTTTTTTTTTTTTTTTTATATTTTTTTTCTTTATTTTTTTGATTACAGGAGAGTATTTTTGCTCAAAAAGTATTGCTTTCTTTAATCAGTTTTAAAGAAAATGTGAAAACTTGGAAATAGCCAATATGACTATTAGTTATAATATTATATATAGTACATACATATGTATGTTCCATCGACAATCAGAGAGGTAAATAATTTATAGACATTGCGGTAGGTGGAGGTGATTCAGTATAGTTGCAACATTTTATATGTGTTTGCTTATATTAATGAATGGAGGTTTAGGTTGATACTATATTCAAACAAGGTTACCATAATCAAGATTTCCCGTTTATTCTGCTTAAATTTTTTTGACAGCTCAGATGTTTGATAGTGACCGCGTCTATAAATGTTATGAGTCATAAATGAGCAGCATATGAATTCAACCACACAAAAATAAGTGGTATATAAAGTGATATTTATGTACAGAATATGATATTATGAAAAACATTGTGAAGGAGCTCAAAATTTTAAATAATTTCCTCAAGAATTATCGATGAGAAACGAGCAATACTTTTATTTTATAAGTATTACCTTTAAATTTTATTTAAAACTACCTATCCTGTGATCATTTGTTGAGTTTAGGAGTCTTCAGGGGCAAAACTGTAAATTTTTTCAAGAAAAAAGTATAATATTTTTAGAGTTATGCGTGATTTCCCACGGCGCTAAAAACACTGTCGGCAGCCTCCGTGGTGGAAACAAAAAAAAAAAAAAAAAAAAAAACACTTGAAGATCTACGGACAATCTCTTTAAGTAATAATCTAAGAATTATTTTATTGACTGGTGGAAGAAGAAATAAAATGGAGATTTTTTAAAGTCGAATTTTGTTTAAAAATTTGTCGATTTTGACCTGAAAAAATAAAAAAATAAGAATATGATTTTTAATAAACTCAAAAAATTGGTAAGTCATTGTATGAAGACATACAGAACAGGCAGAAAATAGTTATAGGTTCATTTTTCTTTATGTAATAATGACAGCAAATTTAAAAACTGCTATTTAGTGTGTACAGATAATCTGATTAACTTGATTTAAGATGTCGGGATATAAGTTAGGTTAGGTTGGGTAAATAAGTTGATTTTCGTGAGGTCACGAATAATTCCATTTGGACTACTTGAGACGCTTGTTCATTGATGTCCAGCACTTCTAAGTAGGGATCAAAAGGCTGTCGTACATCTGCAAAGCGTCTAGAGTCAGCCACAAGTTTATTGAGCCGGCTAATATCTAAATCAGCCGATTCGTAGGGTTTGTAAAAACTGTGATAACAACGATGCTTCACCCTTAGTCCGGCGGAATTGCGTCTTCCTAAATTTTTAGCCTTAACGCGTGACTGTCAATGGGACTCTGCCCAGTCATTACACCTATCACTGCGGCCATGTGAACCTATTTAAGAACTAGTTTTTCCATGGACATTTTAAGCTCCACTCTAGGCAAGGAATGCTTTCGTAATGCTTATCGTTTTTGACGATTCCTCTGTGGCTAGCCACCCAGATAGTATAATATAGCTTGATAATACGACTAGTCATGTAATGCACTACTTGGGGTAATGCACTACAACTTTGACCACACTGTGAGCTTCTATCTATCCGTGAAAAAAGCTCGCTGCGCTTCTTTTCCAGCGAATCCGCCCACCCATATTTCCTTTGGAGGTATGTGTGCAGAGAAGATATCGCTAGAAGTAGGCTCCGACTCGTTCGATTTATGAAGGGAAATTTGTTAAAATTCGATCTAAAGCATGTAAGCTTATATAGAGGATTTTTATAATGAATTACAGAGGACTTGTCCTAAAAACACTTTTGTAGCTTGAGGATATTATACAAGTACAAATATGTATATATGAATTTGATAAAATAAAATACATTCAAACATGAAGTTAAAGAAGAAACTTTGTAAAAACAAAACTACATCAGTGCATATTTCTACAGTTGTAAGCAATTCTAAAGCAGTGCAGTAGATTACATTCATTAGAATATTCAGATAAAATTTCCTATAGTTTTCACTCTCAGGAAGTTGTTCTTGCAGATGCTATGAGCAGATGATTTCATTAATCGAAAATATAAAAGATATAAACAAGGTAAAATGTTTTAACTAGTCCACAAAGAAAATTTACTACAGAGAGTGCGACCCTCTGGAAAGGGTAACAGTGATTGGAAAATTGTTAAAACGTGGAAAATTGTTAAACGTGGAAAATTGTTAAACGTGCTCATACCCTCTGAAAGATTTATACATGTTTCCCAAAACAAGAAAACTAGTTCAATCAGACCTAGTGGAAGCATTAAGCTTTTAGTCAATACTTACATACATACATATGTCTTACTTTTGACCATATCTTAAAAATCATGTTGTTAAAAAATAATAATGATAAAAAATTTCCTCTGCAATCATGACTATCAACACATAATTTCGAAATTTTTTTCGAGAAAACAATGCAAAAAAACTTATTTTTGGGCGGCTTTATGGCATATAGTACATATTTAAAAACAATTATGACTTTTTTCAATAGAAAAATATTTTGTTGGTTCTTAAAGAAAACACTTTTTATATTTTTTGCAAAAAATGTGGATATTTGAAGAAAAAGTTGCTTCTAAAAATATGAACTACAAACGCTCTTTTAGAATGCCGAGTCCGAATTTTTTGTCTCTTTCATAAGTACTGCTAAATTCTAAAGTCTTCAGTAAAGAATCCAGAATGTCCTACCTAAGAGCCGCCGATAAAAACAAAAAAAAATATTACATGGCCATTACAATGCAAGATGGCATAGCATTTAGGGAACTGCTATTATTTTTCCCGCAACTGCTTGCTCATAATTATATACGCATGTAAAAAATATCGAGCAGCAACTTTCACTGCAACCGCAAGGCTATTGATGATTGGCGATACGGCCGGCAGTTTAGCGGTGTTGAACTGCCTACAACAACAACAGCAACTTACACTGGTTACAGAAAACACAAGGAGCGCCGTTACCGCAATTTCAATGAAAAAACTAGATTTTTCATTATTGTTGTTGTTATTTAATGCTTCGATGTTGCATGCCGCAAGCGAAGAGTTTACAGCAACAGCGCGTACTTGCTGTCAGGTGCCAACAGCAAACATGTACCAGTTGTAGAGCAACTTGAAACAAATTCACAGCTGGCAAGATTAAATCCAGATTGCGGCGGCGCTGCTAGCACCCAACTCTAACCCAGTCTGGCAGCCTTTGGTGGTGAATCGCGTTAGATGTGCTGCCAAGTGTGCGCCGTTGCGAGGATCAGTGGCATTAGTGACAGCGGCAATCAGCTGGTCGAAAGTGGTTTTATTAACGGTTCCACAATCGAAAGCCAGTAGCAACATCAACTTAAGTGCGCTGGTAGTGGTAGTGAACTGGAACGTTAGTGGGTTTCGGGTGCTATTGACAATACAACGCTTGATTGCACGTCGATTTGACGAAATACTTATGAGTTATCATTTTAGTGCAATTACAGCATAAGACACTCGCATGAACGACTTCCGTCTGCCGTTAATTGTCCACATTTGGCTTGAAAATTTCATACAATATTTGTTGTAGTAAAGATGCAAATTACAAGTATGTTCATTGTTTGATTTGATCCATGTTATTAATCGTCTAAAAGTCACGCAAAATGCTACTTGTAGCTTCGTGAACGTGGAACGTGAAAATTTTTTTTTGCATTTTTTTACGAGCTCCGAAAAGGAAAAAAAGCGCTTAAAATATTTTGTAATTAAATATACAAACAATGATAATATTTTCTTTAGGAAGGGGCAACGTTGACTACAAGTTCAATTCAATTTAATTCTGAACCCATTATAATACACCGGAAGGGCGGAAATCACAATTTTGAGTATATTGGGATTAGAGGAAGAAGAGTCTGACTTCATTTACATTTAATTAAATTAAAACATCCTCCAGAGAATATATGTATGTATACTACTGTGTCCAAAAAATTTAATTTGAATTTAAACTGCGCGCGTCGAAGGATTTGGAGAATTATTTTTTTTTCTAGGTTGGTAGTACT
>JAPZAG010003516.1:0-10176 GCA_027475135.1 Bactrocera correcta | reverse complement strand
GCATAGCATGTGAAAGAACTGAAGCCGCTCGACTTTCCCAAGCGACATTGTTTCATTCTATGGGCTCTTGAAAAGTTCCAGGAATATCCGACGTTTTCGAGCCGAGTTTTGTTCTCGATGAGGCCCATTTCTGGGTCAATGGGTATGTAAACAACCAAAACTGCCGCATTTGGGACGAAAAGTAGCCTGAAGAGATTCAAAAGCTGCCATTTCATTCAGAAACAACAACGATTTAGTGTGGTTTATGTCCCAGAGGAATCAGCGGTCCATATTTCTTCAAAAATGACGCCGATGAGAACGTAATCGTTAATAGCGGCCGCTATCGTGCCATGATAACCGACTGTTTGATGCCTGAAATTGAAGATCGTGATCTTGGTGACATTTGATTTCAACGCGACGGCGCCACCTCGCACACATCATTCAATAAATAGGTTTATTGAGAGAACACTTTCGTGAACAGATGTATAATTTCAAGTTTTACTGTGGAGATCTAAAGTCTATGTGGATAATCCTGCTTCGATTCGATTCGATTGCCATTCGCTAGTTAGCAGTTGAAATGCTCGATCGAGTCGACGAAAATTGAACTCAACGGATGGACCATATAAAACGGAGTCGCGGGCAACATTTGAAAGAGATAATCTTGAAAAAAATGGAGGATGGGGTCATGTGTAGAAGTTCACGCAAGTGAGGAAAGTTCTCTGATCGCCATTCACTTGGGAGTGGCCAGAAACGATTCTTTTACATATGACTCAAGCAGCTCACGACTTCCGGTCTTTGACCAAGTATCCTCTGGGTAGCCTAAGAACATCCGTTTGAAGGGGAGCTAAAGTGAGAAGGCGAAACACCCCTGCATAGGGTTGTGCGCTGGGTTTGGGACCCGCTACGTAAAAAAACATCCCCAATGAAAGGAAAAAAAAAAAACAGCCTCGGATGAGAGCCCCCCTTTTGATGACGACCATGGCAAACGAAATAAGGACTATGATTTGAGGGCATGCACCTGGAATGTCCGGTCCCTTAATTGGGAAGGTGCCGCTGCCCAGCTGGTAGATGTCCTCGTAAAGATAAAGGCTGACATCACCGCCGTCCAAGAAATGCGATGGATAGGACAAGGACAGAGACAAGTAGGTCCTTGTGGCATTTACTACAGTGGCCATATAAAGGAGCGCAAGTTTGGTGTTGGATTCGTGGTGGGAGAGAGACTCCGTCGCCGAGTTCTATCATTCACTCCTATGAATGAACGTCTAGCCACAATTCGCATCAAAGCGAGGTTCTTCAACATATCGCTGATTTGCGCCCACGCCCCGACGGAAGAGAAGGACGATGTGTCCAAAGATGCCTTTTATGAGTGCTTGGAGCGCACTTATGAGAGATGCCCCCGCCACGATGTCAAAATCGTGCTTGGCGACTTCAATGCCAGGGTGGGCAAAGAAGGTATCTTTGGCACTACGGTCGGTAAATTCAGCCTCCACGCGGAAACATCCCCAAATGGGCTGAGGCTGATTGACTTCGCCGGGGCCCGAAATATGGTTATCCGTAGTACTAGATTCCAGCATAAGAAGATACATCAAGCTACCTGGCTGTCTCCAGATCGAAAAACCACCAACCAGATCGATCATGTTGTGATAGACGGAAGACACGTCTCCAGTGTTTTAGATGTGCGTGCGCTCCGAGGTCCTAACATCGACTCGGACCACTATATTGTTGCAGCCAAAATTCGCACCCGCCTCTGTGCAGCAAAAAACGCACGCCAACAAACACAAGGATGGTTCGACGTCGAGAAGCTGCAATCACAACAGACAGCCGAACGTTTTTCTACTCGGCTTGCACTCCTGCTCTCTGAGAGCACTCGTCAACAACTCGGTATAAGGGAACTGTGGGACGGCATTTCAAACTCCTTACGTACAGCTGCAACCGAAACCATTGGTTTTCGGAAAGTGCAAAAGAACAGCTGGTACGACGAGGAGTGCCGTGTCGCAGCGGAGAGAAAACAGGCTGCCTACCTCGCAACGTTACGATCGACCACAACACGTGCGGCATGGGATAGATACCGAGAGTTGAAGAGGGAAGCGAGACGCATTTGTAGACAGAAAAAGAAAGAGGCCGAAATGCGTGAGTACGAAGAGCTTGATAAGCTGGCCGACAGGGGTAATGCTCGAAAATTCTACGAAAAGATGCGGCGGCTTCAGAAGGTTTCAAGACCGGAGCATACTCTTCTAGAACCCCCAAAGGTGATCTAGTTACCGATGCCCAGAGCATACTTAAATTATGGAGGGAACACTTCTCCAGCCTGCTGAATGGCAATCGATGACGATGGAGCAGACGTTCCATTGCCCGACCATGAAGAAGTTCGAATAGCAATTGCCCGCCTGAAAAACAACAAAGCGGCAGGGGCCGATGGATTGCCGGCCGAGCTATTCAAACACGGCGGCGAAGAGCTGATAAGGTGCATGCATCAGCTTCTTTGCAAAATATGGTCGGACGAAAGTATGCCCAACGATTGGAATTTAAGTGTGCTATGCCCAATCCACAAAAAAGGAGACCCCACAATCTGCGCCAGCTACCGTGGGATTAGCCTCCTCAACATCACATATAAGGTTCTGTCGAGCGTATTGTGTGAAAGATTAAAGCCCACCGTCAACAAACTGATTGGACCTTATCAGTGTGGCTTTAGACCTGGTAAATCAACAACCGACCAGATATTCACGATGCGCCAAATCTTGGAAAAGACCCGTGAAAGGAGAATCGACACACACCACCTCTTCGTCGATTTCAAAGCTGCTTTCGACAGCACGAAAAGGAGCTGCCTTTATGCCGCGATGTCTGAATTTGGTATCCCCGCAAAACTAATACGGCTGTGTAAACTGACGTTGAGCAACACGAAAAGCTCCGTCAGGATCGGGAAGGACCTCTCCGAGCCGTTCGATACCAAACGAGGTTTCAGACAAGGCGATTCCCTATCGTGCGACTTTTTCAACCTGCTTCTGGAGAAAATAGTTCGAGCTGCAGAACTTAACAGAGAAGGTACCATCTTCTATAAGAGTGTACAACTGCTGGCGTATGCCTATGATATTGATATCATCGGCCTCAACACCCGCGCCGTTAGTTCTGCTTTCTACAGACTGGACAAGGAAGCAAAAGAAATGGGTCTGGCAGTGAACGAGGGCAAGACGAAATACCTCCTGCCATCAAACAAACAGTCGTCGCACTCGCGACTTGGCACTCACGTCACTGTTGACAGTCATAACTGTGAAGTTGTAGATAATTTCGTCTATCTTGGAACCAGCGTAAGCACCACCAAAAATGTCAGCGTAGAAATCCAACGCAGGATAACTCTTGCCAACAGGTGCTACTTCGGACTAAGTAGGCAATTGAGAAGCAAAGTCCTCTCTCGACAAACAAAAACCAAACTCTATAAGTCTCTCATAATTCCCGTCCTCCTATATGGTGCAGAGGCTTGGACGATGACAACAACCGATGAGTCGACGTTGCGAGTTTTCGAGAGAAAGGTTCTGCGAAAGATTTATGGTCCTTTGCGCGTTGGCCACGGCGAATATCGAATTCGATGGAACGATGAGCTGTACGAGATATACGACAACATTGACATAGTTCAGCGAATTAAAAGACAGCGGCTACGCTGGCTAGGTCATGTTGTCCGGATGGACGAAAACACTCCAGCTCTGAAAGTATTCGACGCAGTACCCGCCGCGGGAAGCAGAGGAAGAGGAAGACCTCCACTCCGTTGGAAGGACCAAGTGGAGAAGGACCTGGCCTCACTTGGAATATCCAATTGGCGCCACGTAGCGAAGAGAAGAAACGACTGGCGCGCTGTTGTTGACTCAGCTATAATCGCGTAAGCGGTGTCCACGCCAGTAAAGAAGAAGAAGAATCTTGAAAAAAGAAATGCAAGAAATGTTCTTGAAAATTGTTTCTTTATAATTATATGCTTTAATATACATGAAAACCGTTTTTTAACATTTTCAGTTGCAAAGTTATATTTTCTGCACTAGTATCTTGTATATATTAATTTAGTGATTATACTCGTACGTGAAATACACTGCGTGTCACCAGGTTAGCACACCTTCGTCAGCCAAATATAACAGCTCCTATAACTGCTATTACAGTTTTGTTCACTTAATGGTTGTATCATCAATAACTAAGCGAGATAGATATAGGATTATGTATATATAAATGATCAAGATGACGAGAAAAGTTGAAATCCGGGTCACTGTCTGTCCGTCCGTGCAAGCTGTAACTTGAGTAAAAATTAAGATATTTCGATGAAACTTGGTATGCAGGTATCTTAGTATAAAAAACGTTCATAGATGGGTGTAATCGGACCACTGCCACGCCCACCAACCGTCTTTAATCGAAAACCTATAAAGTGCCATAACTAAGCACTAAATTTAGATGTAAACCTGAAATTTTGTACAAGGAATAGCGGAATCAAGGGGCACCTGTGGATAAAATTTTTTTAATAAGTGATCGTGGCCCCGCCCCCTATATGTTTAATGTGCATATCTCCTAAACTAATAAAGTTATAACAACCATATTTGCTGAGTAAAAGTCCTATAAGAACTTCTACCTACAGTGTGGAGGATAACTCCGCTCACTCCCCACTGCCCACATTTTGGTGAAATTCCATATCTTGGGACTCGACTAACCGACTTCTTCTAAATTTAAACACCACAACCACGCCTATTTCCCTTATAACACAAAGTTAAATTCTACTTGATTCTTTCTCTTTCCAGTACAGAAACCAAGAAGTAATTATTAGAACGGTACAGAATATTGTGCTAATTAATCTTATAAATTATGACAGCTTACGGCCAAAAATTGTTCAAATCCAACCAAAACTGTTCAAGCCGCAGAGCACCGAATATGTGATCCACAGTACATGTAGTTGATTTTTGACAAAAATATTATTCAATGTGTGAGATATATAATTGAAATTCCTTTCCTGATAGTTGTATTTATTTGTATCAAAAATGGGTTGCACCAGGTCAATACTTCCCTGAGCCTCCTTATACCAAAAAATATAAAGATTTTTGATCTTCCAGATAGCTTTATACGAAATATATCCGCCCATTTTTGAGTTATATGAAAATTACCGAACGGGTTTACTCATAATAGCATACTTGTATGTTTGTGCTTAAAAATGGTACAATTGGGCGAAAATGTAACCCACCCCCCATTTTAACTATTACCAGGAGTTTTGACCATGCACTTGACTTTATTCCATATGATTGGTGATGTATGAAAAGTACATTAATGAAACCAAGAGAACATTTTTTTTTAAATATGTGGCATATTAGTAGTATGTGTAATGAGCAAAAATATATAAAATCGGGTCGGATCGGGCCCAATTCCCATGTACTACACATGTGTAACGATTTTCGTTTTTCTGGCAAACCTTATGTCGAATATATCGGTCAGTTTATGAGCTATATAGAGTTTATAGTATGTATAAATAAAATTGCTTGGATTCCGATCCTGTGGTTGACATTTTACACTTTAAGGTATTTACATGGCATTTATTTCCCCGAGTTGCAAGAGTATAAAATGTCCGGTTGGACGCGAACTTAGCCCTTCCTTACTTGTTTTTTGTTAGAAACGTGCAGTTATTTTGAGACCGTTATACAACTTTTGCTATTTTCGTTCAATTTCTAACGCAATAAGTCGGAGTATGGTCGATAATAAAGGAAATTACAATAAAGTACTTTTCGATGTTGAGAATAGAGAAATTTAGAGAAAAGCATTCAAAATCCATGCATCGACTGCCAAGATCCGGTCAAACGATGTTGTTAAAATAAACGTATCTACCCTTAAAAGGGTGATAAGAATGTCCTGTATTTGAAAATATTAAAACTAAAGAATAAATCACGATTTAACTATGATCCAAGAGGAACACATTTACTTTTTCCACCAGAGCGCATTGTTTTCTCTGATGAAAAGCAATTTAATATAGTAGGGTTCGAGGAATGCAATCATTATTTTCATGATCTTTTAGTATTGAAGAAAAAAATCATGTTTAAAAGCAGTGGCCGCGATACGCGAATAGGTGTGGTAATAGTTTACTCGGAAGTATTCGCATCTGACCGACGGTATTCCCCTAGATAGAAATTAGTTTAACGAATTCAGAGTGCATGGTCCTAAATGCCCTTATATTATAAAATTGTATGAATCGCTACCTAATCGGATCTTTGAGATCATCCTCGACAAGACAGGATCAACTCATTGTTTAAATAATGCCCAAATATTTGAATTAATTAATATATAAATATAAAAATATTTTCTTGCCTATAAATGTTAAAAAATACTGAAAGAAATGATATGATCTAACCTGATGATCTAATTTAAATTGTAAATTTTCAGATAAAAATTGCTAAAAATATCGAAACATTCGCAACAAATTCTATAATTATAGCTCCTTTAGTTTTGATAGAAATTAACAAAAATTGTGAATCCTGTGTGTGGCAAGCTAATGAAACGCAGTGTATGTGTACCATTTCTAACTACAAGCCCACAAAGTTTTGGGCGCAAACATATTTTATTCAAGATAAGAGCACATTGCTATTGTCTGAGTGGAATGTATTAGATTTGTAGTACCATTATTTAAATTAGCTGTCAGTGGTAGCGACGTTGGACAAACAAGAATAGGTGACATTCATATTGTCTCGAAATGCGAACGTGTTGACATTACCAAACACTCACAAGACTTGTCAAATATACGCGTAAATCAGAGTAGCGGTTCACTGATCTGATTTAATGTTTTCAAAAATATTGTATTTCCATATACTTTTTAAAGCGTAAAAATTTGACTAAACATAATTAAATATAAATTAAATAAAAAAATGAATTCTAGAAGAGGGTTGATATCGCTTCGTTCTAGAAAATCAGTTATAATCAATCTCAATCAGAGAGAAATTTCCTAAGCACAATTTTAGAGTTTATTATTCAGGAGATAAATGTTTATGAGATACATTTCATTGGCTCTCAATTGTTTGCCGAGGTCCAGTTGGTTCTAAGGAACTAAAAAATTATATTGAAAGAAACCAATGAAAGAAATAGTATTGGAGGCGTGTGCCATCTCTTCACTTTTAAAGCCGCTTTTGACAGCTTGGCATCTCCGTAAAGCTAATACGGCTGTGTTAGGTGACGTTGAGCGACACCAAGAGCTTCGACAGGATCGGGGGGGCTTTCTCAGAGCAGTTTATACCAAGCGAGGTTTTAGATAAGACTACTTCCTATCCTGTAACTTCTTCAATCTATTGCTGATATCATTGGCCTTGACAACCTTGCCGTTATTTCTGCTTTCTCCACACTGGATAAGGCAGCGAAGTAAATGTGTCTGGTTACGAACGAAGACGAAACGAAATATCTCCTGTCATCAAACAAACAGTCGTCGCATTCGCGACTTGCCTCCCACGTCACTGTTGACAGTCATAACTTCGAAGTCGTATAAAATTTCGTCTATCTTGAAACCAGTATTAACACAAAAAACAAAAAAAATTCTCGAAATCCACCCAGAATAACTCCTGTCAACAGGTGATACTTCGGACTGAGTAGGCAAATTGAGAAGAAAAGTCCTCTCTCGACGAACAAAGGCTAAAGTCTACAAATCACTCATCATCCCCGTGCTGCTATATGGTGCAGAGGCATGGACGATGATAACATCTGATGAGTCGGCGTTACGAGTTACTAGAAAAGTTTTGGGAAGATTTATTGTCCTTTGCGTATTAGGAACGGCAAATTCCGCAGTCAATGAAACATTGAGCTCTTCGAGATATACGACGCCATTGACATAGTTCAGCGAATTAAGAGACAGCAGCTACGTAGGCTAGGTCATGTTGTCCGAATGGATGAAAATACTCCAGCACTGAAATTATTCGACGCAGTATCCGCCGTGGGAAAGACCAGGGGCAGAAGCAACTGGCTACATTTGGAATCTCCAATTGGCGTCAAACAGCGAAAAGGCAGAACGATTGGCACGATGTTGTATACTCGGCTTTAACCGCGTAAGTGGTGTCTACGCCAATAAAGAAGAAGAAAAATAATTTTAAAAGCACTGTCGCCTATTGTGCTGAGATTGTAAATATATTAAAATGGCTATGCTTAGCATAAACCAGTACAATTTATCTCCCTGAGGTTTGCGAAAGCGCATAAGCACGCATATATATTTAAACTCCTTTGTAATAATGTATAAAAATGTATTAGAACTTTGAATATTGAACAAAATACACAATGTATTAGCCGCGGACAATACCGGAAGGAAATCGCTGTCGCCATGGTAATTTAATACTGAGAACAGTAATCGAATGAGTGTCTAGATGTTATTTATAGACTTCTAATGGGGAGTATACCCTTACATCTTAACCAAATTTGTTAGAGCAAAATATGTGAGTACTACATACTTGTGCACATGTACACATACATACACACATTTATAGGCAAATATGTAATTACATGAGCTGACTTCTGGCGAATAGACGCATTTGCTTACTGTGAAGATTCCATCTGTAGATTATTGATTTGTAGAGCTACTCAATATGCCCCATTAAAGCAATGGCTTGTGCATACGTCTATATATTTACATAGTAGTGTGTACTTAAAGTTATAACTATGTATATTCAATGAAGAACTCTATTGCGTCTTTTCATACATACATAATATAGTATAGTCTATAGTGCTTTGCGTTCGCGTGTTTTGAAGAGGGCACTTCATGTTGCTAGAATGATTTTGTTGAGATGACAAGTGATAGCGCAGATGATATAAACAATAAATATATAGAAGATATGCATATACTTCCTAAAGGACCCTCGGAAAGTTTGTAGGGCGCTGTAATTAAGATTCAGCAGATTTTTTTGAGTGACTGTTGTTTTGGATATGTTCCTACCAGCGCTGTTATAATATATTGCTCTGTTTTACAGCTAATTTATTTTCTTTTGCAATCTATATGGTATCATGTGCAGTTATATATGTGGAATGTATGCCCAAATTTATGCCCCTACTTCTATGAATATTTCAAAACTTGAGGAACATTTTCATCAAAATATACAACATGTGTAACATAAATTGATTTAATTTCTGTTTTGTTTAAAATGAATTTATTTCACGCCAATTTGAACGGCAAAAGAAATTTTAATACGTTTAAAAATGGTTTCAGAGTGATTTTATCGGCATAATAAAAAGCACGAGCCATGACTGTAATTGGATTTGCGACCAAATATTTGATGGGATTTGTTTGCTTCTGATAAAGAAAACCTTTTTAGTTAAATAGGAAATTGTTTCATATTTTTACCGGCGCATTTCATAGATAAAGTATAATATTTTTGTTCCTTTACTTATGTTTATTTCACCGAAAAGTAGGACTTAAAAACAGAACAAATGTTTTTTTCGGCAAAATTAATTTATTTTATTCAAAATAGTCTCCCTCTGCTTCAGTATAGCTTTTTGCACTGTCCAAAAGCATGTCGAACGATGTTATAGCTCGTGGGCCGGTATGGCCGCCAGTATGCCGGTGCAAGCCTTTTGAATGGCCTCTACGTCTACATAACGCTTTCCTTTCATGGGCAAATGCATATTTCCGAAAAGGAAGAAAACGCACGGAGCCATATCAGGTGAATGCGGGGAGTAGTTAATGGTTAAAATGAGATTTTTGGTCAAATAATCAGTCACAAGCGTCGATTGATAAGACGGCATATAATCGCGCAACAAACGCCAAATTTAATCTTCGCGATATTCGGGCCAAACACGTCGAATATGTCGCACCAAACGCTTCAAAACTCCAAGGTTGAATACGGCAGTAAAAGAAGAAACCACAGGCGCGCTATTGTTGACTCGGCTATAATCGCGTAAGCGGTGCCAATGCCAATTAAGAGGAAGAAGATAAGAATACCGCAGTAACTTTTTGGCCAGGTGGAACAAATTCTTTTTGGACAATGGCCTTGGAATCACAAAAACAAATCAGCATTATCTTCAGTTTTGACTTCTCCTTACGCGATTTTTTGGGTTTCGGATCGTCCGGTGCCTTCTATTCAGCACTCCGGCGTTTCATTTTGGGATCGTCTGGGAAACACCACGTTTCATCACCAGTTACTATATTGTAAAGGAAGTTTTTGTTCTTTTTGACCTATTCAATGATGTCCTTCGAATGTTGGATTTTGAGCAATTTTTGGT
>JAPZAG010000357.1:0-16064 GCA_027475135.1 Bactrocera correcta | reverse complement strand
TCAGTAAGATAAAGAAGGTTAATTAATTTAAAATATGCTAAACCAGTTATTTGATGCATTTCGATATCGATTGCTAAATGTTAAATACAAGAAAATCGACTTTATACCTAAATATAAGAAAACGGAATTCTTCTACATGCACATCCGTTATGCCGCCATAGCTTTATGCCAACTTAGTTCGTTAAAGAAGATTTATTAACTTAAATATGTTTAACTAATGATTTGAAGCATTTCGATATCGACTGCTAAATGTGTATGTACAACAAAATCGAATTTATACCAAAATATAAGATTACGGAATTCTTCTAAATGCACTGTCGTTATGCCGCCATAGCTTTATATCACCCTCATTACGGTAAAGAAGGTTAACTAACTTAATAATGTTAAGCTAATGATTTGAAGCATTTCGATATCGATTGCTAAATGTGTATATACAACAAAATCGACTTTATACCTAAATATAAGATAACGGAATTCTTCTAAATGCACTGCCGTTATGCCGCCATGGCTATTCTTCCAAATGTACTGTCGTTATGCCGCCATGGCTTTCATCAACTTCAATACGTTAAAGAAGGTTAATTAACTTAAATATGTTAAACTAATGATTTAAAGCATTTCGATATCGTAGCTAAATGTGTATATACAAAAAATCGACTTTATACCTAAATATAAGATTACGGAATTCTTCTAAATGCACTGCCGTTATGCCGCCATGGCCTTAATACAACTTCAGTTCGTTAAAGAAGGCTTATTAACTTAAATATATTAAACCAGTTATTTGAAGCATTTCGATATCGATCGCTTAATGTATATATACCAGAAAATCGACTTTATCCCTAAATATAAGACTACGGAATTCTTCCAAATGTACTGTCGATATGCCGCCATGGCTTTATATCAACTTCAATACGTTAAAGAAGGTTAATTAATTTAAAATATGTTAAACTAATGATTTGAAGATTTTCGATATCGATTGCTTAATGCGTATATACAACAAAATCGATTTTATACCTAAATAAATATTAGGGAAATTTTTTCTAAATGCACTGTCGTTATGCCGCCATGGCTTTATATCACCATCATTACGTTAAAGAAGGTTAACTAACTTAAATATGTTAAACGAATAATTTGAAGCATTTCGATATCGATAGCTAAATGTGTATATACAAGAAAATCGACTTTTTACCTAAATATAAAATTATAACATTACGGAATTCTTCTAAATGCACTGCCGTTATCCCGTTAAGGCTTTATGTAGACTTTAGTATGCTAAAAAATGTTTATTAACTTAATATGTTAAACTAATGATTTGAAGCATTTCGATATCCATAGCTAAATGTATATATACAAGAAAATCGACTTTTTACCTAAATATAAAATTATAACATTACGGAATTCTTCTAAATGCACTGCCGTTATACCGTTAAGGCTTTATGTAGACTTTAGTATGCTAAAAAATGTTTATTAACTTAATATGTTAAACTAATGATTTGAAGCATTTCGATATCGATAGCTAAATATGTATATACAACAAAATCGACTTTATACCAAAATATAAGATAACGGAATTCTTCTAAATGCACTGCCGTTATGCCGCCATGGCTATTTTTCCCAAAATGTACTGTCGTTATGCCGCCATGGCTTTATATCAACTTCAATACGTTAAAAAAGGGTTTAAATTTAATTTAAAATATGTTAAACTAATGATTTGAAGCATTTCGATATCGATAGCTGAATGTGTATATACAAGAAAATCGACTTTATACCTAAATATTTATAAGATTACGGAATTCTTCCAAATCTACTGTCGTTATGCCGCCATAGCTTTATGCCAACTTCAGTTCGTTAAAGAAGGTTAATTAACTTAAATGTGTTAAACTAATGAGTTGAAGCATCTCGATATCGATTGCTAGATGCGTATGTACAAAAAAATCGACTTTATACCTAAATATAAGATAACGGAATTCTTCTACATGCACTGCCGTTATGCCGCCATAGCTTTATGCCAACTTCAGTTCGTTAAAGAAGGTTAATTAACTTAAATATGTTAAACGAATGATTTGAAGCATTTCGATATCGATAACTAAATGTGTATATACAAGAAAATCGACTTTATCCCTAAATATAAGATTACGGAAATCTTCTACATGCACTGCCGTTATGCCGCCATGGCTATATGCCCACTGCAGATCGTTAAAGAAGGTTAATTAACTTAAATATGTTAAACTAATGATTTGAAGCATTTCGATATCGATTGCTAAATGCGCATATACAACAAAATCGACTTTATACCTAAATATAAGATTACGGAATTCTTCTAAATGCACTGTCGTTACGCCGCCATGGCTTTATATCACCTTCATTACGTTAAAGAAGATTAATTAACTTAAATATGTTAAACTAATGATTTGAAGATTTTCGATATCGATTGCTAAATGTGTATGTACAACAAAATCGACTTTATTCCTAAATATAAGATAACGGAATTCATATAAATAAACTGCCGTTATGCCGTTATGGCTTTATATAAACTTCAGTAAGATAAAGAAGGTTAATTAACTTAAATATGCTAAACCAGTTATTTGAAGCATTTCGATATCGATAGCTAAATGTGTATATACAAGAAAAACGACTTTGTACCTAAATATAAGATTACGGAATTCTTCCAAATGTACTGTCGTTATGCCACCATGGCTTTATGCCAACTTCAGTTCGTTAAAGAAGGTTAATTAACTTAAATATGTTAAACTTATGATTTGAAGCATTTCGATATCGATGGCTAAATGTGTATATACAAGAAAATCGACTTTATACCTAAATATAAGATTACGGAATTCTTCTAAATGCACTGCCGTTATGCCGCCATGGCCTTAAGCCAACTTCAGTTCGTTAAAGAAGGCTTATTAACTTAAATATGTTAAACCAGTTATTTGAAGCATTTCGATATCGATTGCTAAATGTGTATGTACAACAAAATCGAATTTATACCTAAATATAAGACTACGGAATTCTTCCAAATGTACTGTCGTTATGCCGCCATGGCTTTATATCAACTTCAATACGTTAAAAAAGGTTAATTAACTTAAATATGTTAAACTAATGATTTGAAGCATTTCGATGTCGATTGCTAAAAGCGTATATACAACAAAATCGACTTTATACATAAATATAAGATTACGGAATTCTTCTAAATGCTTTGTCGTTATGCCGCCATGGCTTTATATCACCTTCATTACGTTAAAGAAGGTTATCTAACTTAAATATGTTAAACGAATGATTTGAAGCATTTCGATATCGATAGCTAAATGTGTATATACAAGAAAATCGACTTTTTAGCTAAATGTGAAATTATAACATTACGGAATTCTTCTAAATGCACTGCCGTTATACCGTTAAGGCGTTACGTAGACTTCAGTATGCTAAAAAATGTTTATTAACTTTATATGTTAAACTAATGATTTGAAGCATTTCGATATCGATAGCTAAATGTGTATATACAAGAAAATCGACTTTATACCTAAATATAATATTACGGAATTCTTCTAAATGCACTGCCGTTATGCCGCCATGGCTTTAAGCCAATTTCCGTTAGTTAAAGAAGGTTTATTAACTTAAATATGTTAAACTAATGATTTGAAGCATTTCGATATCGATTGCAAGATGCGTATATACAACAAAATCGACTTTATACCTAAATATAAGATTACGGAAGTCTTCTAAATGCACTCTCGTTATGCCGCCATGGCTTAATATCACCTTCATTACGGTAAAGAAGGTTAACTATCTTAAATATGTTAAACTAATGATTTGAAGCATTTCGATATCGATAGCTAAATGTGTTTATACAAGAAAATCGACTTTATACCTAAATATAAGATTACGGAATTCTTCTAAATGCACTGCCGTTATGCCGCCATGGCCTTAAGCCAACTTCAGTTCGTTAAAGAAGGCTTATTAACTTAAATATATTAAACCAGTTATTTGTAGCTTTTCGATATCGATTGCTTAATGTATATATACCAGAAAATCGACTTTATACCTAAATATAAGACTACGGAATTCTTCCAAATGTACTGTCGATATGCCGCCATGGCTTTATATCAACTTCAATACGTTAAAGAAGGTTAATTAACTTAAATATGTTAAACTAATGATTTGAAGCATTTCGATATCGATTGCTTAATGCGTATATACAACAAAATCGACTTTATACCTAAATATAAGATTACGGAATTCTTCTAAATGCACTGTCGTTATGCCGCCATGGCTTTATATCACCATCATTACGTTAAAGAAGGTTAACTAACTTAAATATGTTAAACGAATGATTTGAAGCATTTCGATATCGATTGCTAAATGCGTATATACAACAAAATCGGCTTTATACCTAAATATAAGATTACGGAATTCTTCTAAATACACTGTCGTTATGCCGCCATGGCTCTATATCACCTTCATTACGTTAAAGAAGGTTAACTAACTTAAATATGTTAAACGAATGATTTGAAGCATTTCGATATCGATAGCTAAATGTGTATATACAAGAAAATCGACTCTTCACCTAAATATAAGATTACGGAATTCTTCCAAATGCACTGTCGTTATACCGTTTTGGCTTTATATAAACTTCAGTAAGATAAAGAAGGTTAATTAACTTAAATATGTTAAACTAATGATTTGAAGCATTTCGAAAATCGATTGCTAAATGTGTATATACAACAAAAATCGACCTTACACCTAAATATAAGATTACGGAATTCTTCCAAATCTACTGTCGTTATGCCGCCATAGCTTTATGCCAACTTCAGTTCGTTAAAGAAGATTTATTAACTTAAATGTGTTAAACTAATGAGTTGAAGCATCTCGATATCGATTGCTAGATGCGTATGTACAACAAAATCGACTTTATACCTAAATATAAGATAACGGAATTCATATAAATATACTGCCGTTATGCCGTTATTGCTTTATGTAAACTTCAGTAAGATAAAGAAGGTTAATTAACTTAAATATGCTAAACCAGTTATTTGATGCATTTCGATATCGATTGCTAAATGTTAAATACAAGAAAATCGACTTTATACCTAAATATAAGATAACGGAATTCTTCTACATGCACATCCGTTATGCCGCCATAGCTTTATGCCAACTTCAGTTCGTTAAAGAAGATTTATTAACTTAAATATGTTTAACTAATGATTTGAAGCATTTCGATATCGACTGCTAAATGTGTATGTACAACAAAATCGAATTTATACCTAAATATAAGATTACGGAATTCTTCTAAATGCACTGTCGTTATGCCGCCATAGCTTTATATCACCCTCATTACGGTAAAGAAGGTTAACTAACTTAATAATGTTAAGCTAATGATTTGAAGCATTTCGATATCGATTGCTAAATGTGTATATACAACAAAATCGACTTTATACCTAAATATAAGATAACGGAATTCTTCTAAATGCACTGCCGTTATGCCGCCATGGCTATTCTTCCAAATGTACTGTCGTTATGCCGCCATGGCTTTACATCAACTTCAATACGTTAAAGAAGGTTAATTAACTTAAATATGTTAAACTAATGATTTAAAGCATTTCGATATCGATAGCTAAATGTGTATATACAAGAAAATCGACTTTATACCTAAATATAAGATTACGGAATTCTTCTAAATGCACTGCCGTTATGCCGCCATGGCCTTAATCCAACTTCAGTTCGTTAAAGAAGGCTTATTAACTTAAATATATTAAACCAGTTATTTGAAGCATTTCGATATCGATCGCTTAATGTATATATACCAGAAAATCGACTTTATACCTAAATATAAGACTACGGAATTCTTCCAAATGTACTGTCGATATGCCGCCATGGCTTTATATCAACTTCAATACGTTAAAGAAGGTTAATTAACTTAAATATGTTAAACTAATGATTTGAAGATTTTCGATATCGATTGCTTAATGCGTATATACAACAAAATCGACTTTATACCTAAATATAATATTACGGAATTTTTCTAAATGCACTGTCGTTATGCCGCCATGGCTTTATATCACCATCATTACGTTAAAGAAGGTTAACTAACTTAAATATGTTAAACGAATAATTTGAAGCATTTCGATATCGATAGCTAAATGTGTATATACAAGAAAATCGACTTTTTACCTAAATATAAAATTATAACATTACGGAATTCTTCTAAATGCACTGCCGTTATACCGTTAAGGCTTTATGTAGACTTTAGTATGCTAAAAAATGTTTATTAACTTAATATGTTAAACTAATGATTTGAAGCATTTCGATATCCATAGCTAAATGTATATATACAAGAAAATCGACTTTTTACCTAAATATAAAATTATAACATTACGGAATTCTTCTAAATGCACTGCCGTTATACCGTTAAGGCTTTATGTAGACTTTAGTATGCTAAAAAATGTTTATTAACTTAATATGTTAAACTAATGATTTGAAGCATTTCGATATCGATAGCTAAATATGTATATACAACAAAATCGACTTTATACCTAAATATAAGATAACGGAATTCTTCTAAATGCACTGCCGTTATGCCGCCATGGCTATTCTTCCAAATGTACTGTCGTTATGCCGCCATGGCTTTATATCAACTTCAATACGTTAAAGAAGGTTAATTAACTTAAATATGTTAAACTAATGATTTGAAGCATTTCGATATCGATAGCTGAATGTGTATATACAAGAAAATCGACTTTATACCTAAATATTTATAAGATTACGGAATTCTTCCAAATCTACTGTCGTTATGCCGCCATAGCTTTATGCCAACTTCAGTTCGTTAAAGAAGGTTAATTAACTTAAATGTGTTAAACTAATGAGTTGAAGCATCTCGATATCGATTGCTAGATGCGTATGTACAACAAAATCGACTTTATACCTAAATATAAGATAACGGAATTCTTCTACATGCACTGCCGTTATGCCGCCATAGCTTTATGCCAACTTCAGTTCGTTAAAGAAGGTTAATTAACTTAAATATGTTAAACGAATGATTTGAAGCATTTCGATATCGATAACTAAATGTGTATATACAAGAAAATCGACTTTATACCTAAATATAAGATTACGGAAATCTTCTACATGCACTGCCGTTATGCCGCCATGGCTATATGCCCACTGCAGATCGTTAAAGAAGGTTAATTAACTTAAATATGTTAAACTAATGATTTGAAGCATTTCGATATCGATTGCTAAATGCGCATATACAACAAAATCGACTTTATACCTAAATATAAGATTACGGAATTCTTCTAAATGCACTGTCGTTACGCCGCCATGGCTTTATATCACCTTCATTACGTTAAAGAAGATTAATTAACTTAAATATGTTAAACTAATGATTTGAAGATTTTCGATATCGATTGCTAAATGTGTATGTACAACAAAATCGACTTTATTCCTAAATATAAGATAACGGAATTCATATAAATAAACTGCCGTTATGCCGTTATGGCTTTATATAAACTTCAGTAAGATAAAGAAGGTTAATTAACTTAAATATGCTAAACCAGTTATTTGAAGCATTTCGATATCGATAGCTAAATGTGTATATACAAGAAAAACGACTTTGTACCTAAATATAAGATTACGGAATTCTTCTACATGCACTGCCGTTATGACGCCATGGCTATATGCCAACTTCAGATCGTTAAAGAAGGTTTATTAACATAAATATGTTAAACGAATGATTTGAAGCATTTCGATATCGATAACTAAATGTGTATATACAAGAAAATCGACTTTATACCTAAATATAAGATAACGGAATTCTTCTAAATGCACTGCCGTTATGCCGCCATGGCTATATGCCAACTTCAGATCGTTAAAGAAGGTTAATTAACTTAGATATGTTAAACTAACGATTTGAAGCATTTCGTTATCGATTGCTAAATATTTATATACAAGAAAAATTGACTTTATACCTAAATATAAGACTGCGGAATTCTTCCAAATGTACTGTCGTTATGCCGCCATGGCTTTATGCCAACTTCAGTTCGTTAAAGAAGGTTAATTAACTTAAATATGTTAAACTAATGATTTGAAGCATTTCGATATCGATAGCTAAATGCGCATATACAACAAAATCGACTTTATACCTAAATATAAAATTACGGAATGCTTCTAAATGCACTGTCGTTATGCCGCGTTGGCTTTATATCACCTTCATTACGTTAAAGAAGTTTAACTAACATAAATATGTTAAACTAATGATTTGAAGATTTTCGATATCGATTGCTAAATGTGTAGATACAAGAAAATCGACTATATGCCTAAACATAAGATTACGGAACTCTTCTACCTGCACTGTCGTTATGCGGCCATGGCTTTATATCACCTTCATTACGTTAAAGAAGGTTAATTAACTTAAATATGTTAATCTAATGATTTGAAGCATTTCGATATCGATTGCTAAATGTGTATGTACAACAAAATCGACTTTATACCTAAATATAAGATATCGGAATTTATATAAATATACTGCCGTTATGCCTTTATGGCTTTATGTAAACTTCAGTAAGATAAAGAAGATTATTTAACTTAAATATGCTAAACCAGTTATTTGAAGCATTTTGATATCGATTGCTAAATGTGTAAATTCAAGAAAATCGACTTTATACCTAAATATAAGATTACGGAATTCTTCTAAATGCACTGTCGTTATGCCGCCATAGCTTTATATCACCTTCATTACGTTAAAGAAGTTTAACTAACATAAATATGTTAAACTAATGATTTGAAGATTTTCGATATCGATTGCTAAATGTGTAGATACAAGAAAATCGACTATATACCTAAACATAAGATTACGGAACTCTTCTACCTGCACTGTCGTTATGCCGCCATGGCTTTATATCACCTTCATTACGTTAAAGAAGGTTAATTAACTTACATTTGTTAAACTAATGATTTGAAGCATTTCGATATCGATTGCTAAATGCGTATGTACAACAAAATCGACTTTATACCTAAATATAAGATAACGGAATTCATATAAATGTACCGCCGTTATGCCGTTAAGGCTTTATTTAAACTTCATTAAGATAAAGAAGGTTAATTAACTTAAATATGCTAAACCAGTTATTTGAAGCATTTCGATATATATTGCTAAATGTGTGAATACAAGAAAAGCGACCTTATACCTAAATATAAAATTATAACATTACGGATATCTTCTAAATGCACTGCCGTTATACTGTTAAGGCTTTATGTAGACTTCAGTAAGTTAAAAAGCGTTTATTAACTTAATATGTTAAACTAGTGATTTGAAGCATTTCGATATCGATAGCTAAATGTGTATATACAAGAAAATTGACTTTATACCTAAATATAAGATTACGGAATTCTTCTACATGCACTGCCGTTATGCCGCCATAGCTTTATGCCAACTTCAGTTCGTTAAAGAAGGTTTATTAACTTAAATATGTTAAACTAATGAGTTGAAGCATCTCGGTATCGACTGCTAAATGTGTATGTACAACAAAATCGACTTTATACCTAAATATAAGACTACGGAATTCTTCCAAATGTACTGTCGATATGCCGCCATGGCTTTATATCAACTTCAATACGTTAAAGAAGGTTAATTAACTTAAATATGTTAAACTAATGATTTAAAGCATTTCAATATCGATTGCTTAATGCGTATATACAACAAAATCGACTTTATACCTAAATATAAGATTACGAAATTCTTCTAAATGCACTGTCGTTATGCCGCCATGGCTTTATATCACCATCATTACGTTAAAGAAGGTTAACTAACTTAAATATGTTAAACGAATGATTTGAAGCATTTCGATATCGATAGCTAAATGTGTATATACAAGAAAATCGACTTTTTACCTAAATATAAAATTATAACATTATGGAATTCTTCTAAATGCACTGCCGTTATACCGTTAAGGCTTTATGTAGACTTCAGTATGCTAAAAAATGTTTATTAACTTAATATGTTAAACTAATGATTTGAGGCATTTCGATATCGATCGCTAAATGTGTATATACAAGAAAATCGACTTTATACATAAATATAAGATTACGGAATTCTTCTAAATGCACTGCCGTTATGCCGCTATGGTTTTAAGCCAACTTCCGTTCGTTAAAGAAGGTTTATTAGCTTAAATATGTTAAACTAGTGATTTGAAGCATTTCGATATCGATTGCTAAATGTGTATATACAAGAAAATCAACTTTATACATAAATATAAGACTACGGATTTGTTCCAAATGTATTGTCCTTATGCTGCCATGGATTTATATCAGCTTCAATACGTTAAAGAAGGTTTATTAACTTAAATATGTTAAACTTATGATTTGAAGCATTTCGATATCGATTGCTAAATGCGTATATACAACAAAATCGGCTTTATACCTAAATATAAGATTACGGAATTCTTCTAAATGCACTGTCGTTATGCCGCCATGGCTCTATATAACCTTCATTACGTTAAAGAAGGTTAACTAACTTAAATATGTTAAACGAATGATTTGAAGCATTTCGATATCGATAGCTAAATGTGTATATAAGTTATTTATTTATTTGATTACATTAAAATACAAAAACTTTTTAGCAGCGAGCCATGTGTGTTTTATTGAAAGTCAAACTTAGGACTAAATACAAAAATTTCCTTACGCCTAACTTATGCTAGCAAGTCACGTTGAATTGAAGTCGTTGTTGTTGTTGTTGTTGGAAAGCACCGACGTTCTCAGGTAGCGGAGGTGCTGTCTCATCATTTACTTCGGATGCGCGTGTGGTGTCGTTTAGCCGTGGGATAGTGACCGCTGTCCAAGTCGCATGCTTACGTAAGCTTTACCTGTAAAAGCTATGTAAGCCAATTTCGGCGTATGGTGCGTTAACTCCTCCCCCTTTAGAACATGCAGCGTCCTCGTTGGATGTCCTTGAAATATCGTCAAGTGTAGGGGCTGGTCCTTTCGTTGGTGTAAGATTAGTATTGACCTAAATACGAAATTTTGTTTTTCGTTTGAGGAGGATCTTCCTTGCTATCATTACAAACAGGGCAAAAAGTAATAGTATTATTGCTGTGGATCCAGTGAATAGGCTGATTTTGTATTTAGAGTTGATGGCATCGATTTGTTGGATATTTGCAACGTTAAGGTCCTTCAAATATTGCAGAGAGAGGACTTCTTCGGGATGTGCTGTAACGTCTGCTGATTAGATGATAGCTGGTAGGGGTTGTGCAAGAACTTGATTTCTATTTGTATAATTCTTGTTTTCAATAGTAAAACTTGCGTTATCGTATTTTATCAGGAAGGTTCCTTGTAGACTGATAACCTCAGCGTAGTAGATTTGGAACGCAGCTGCTTTCGTGACTTTTTCTAAATTATCTTGCTTACAAATTATTAAATCGTTAACATTATTACAGCTATTTTTGACACCAAATATGTCTTTATTACAAACAATTAAATTTTCGTATTTAAGTTTAATAGCCTTATTTCCTAGATTTACAGGTTTTGTTATTATTGATTTACAAAGCTCTTGACTTGTCAAGGGAAATTTTATAATATAAATGATAGATGATAAATTTGATGCAATTTTGACATCGCTAAATTCAATAGCTTCGATTACATTTATGTAAGGCGTATTTTGTTTTTCTAATGTTTCCTTGATTACAACTAATTCTTCATTTGATAACTGTTGGAGCAAGAAGCGTTTTTCTTGCTTTATTTTATTATTTTAAAAATGCGGGGGTGTAAAACAAATTAAAGTGCCGTGTGCTCTTGTTCACGGTTTCTCAGCAAGTGATTTATTTGCAAATTTCTTCATATGCATATACATAATTACTCTTTAGAAGATTTGAGCAATAGAACATAAGTATAGAAAATTATGAGTACATTATTTGTATGTATACATGTGTGTATAAATGTAAGTTAACAACTTCTACTAACAAGTAATGAGATAAAGAGAGGTTTATAATAACAATGTATTATGTTTATCCGGAGCAGCGTCACTGTCATTAGGGTGACCCAACATCCCGGCCCACGTTGAAAGAACTATCTTTCAAGAAATCGGAAGTATGGCTAATTTATGTATTGGCCTACAAAGCGTTCCATTGGCAGTTCGGAGATTCACCACTCTAACATGGCCATCTCGTCCTAGCACGGTTGATTCGACCCGACCTAATCTCCAACGTTGCGGTGGCAGATTGTCATCATGTATGATCACTAAAGCACCCTTAGTGAGATCAGGTGAAGGTGTGGTCCACTTTACACGGGCTCGTAGTTCGTTGATATAGTCCACAGACCAGCGACGCCAAAAACTTTGCTTGATGGCAGTGATTGTGTTGTAGCGATCAAGATGTGAAACGGTCTTCAGCTCCAGTGAGCGCTCAGGCAACCCACGCAAAGAATCACCGACCAAAAAATGACCAGGTGTTAGTGCACCAAAGTCGTTAGGATCAGATGACATTGAAGAGAGCGGACGTGAATTAAGAATGGCTTCTACTTCTACAGCAACGGTGTTCAACTCTTCGAATGTCAATTTCGTGTTTGCCAATGTGCGATTTAACAACCCCTTCGCGCTCTTTACCGCAGCTTCCCAGAGGCCGCCGAAGTGAGGTGCCCTGGGTGGAATAAAATGGAAATTAATAAAATCAGAGGAACAATATTTATAGATTTCATTTAATGTTTCAGTCTTGAATAAGAACTGTTTGAGGTCCTTTAGCTGGTTTGATGCACCCACAAAATTGGTAGCATTGTCGCAAAAGATATCACATGGCATCTTACGGCGACCACTTATTCGCTTCAATGCATTTATAAATGCGTTTGTGGATAGATCGGAGACCACCTCGATGTGCACAGCTTTAGTTACGAGGCACACGAATACAGCTAAATATGACTTGGTGGGTGGTTTTCCTCGAATTCGAAGATACGTGTTTTTTGGGCCCCACAAAAGTCGATTCCGCAACGTTCAAATGGGCGTGCAGGTGTAATACGAGTAACTGGTAGTGGGCCCATTACCTGTTGTAACAGCACTGGCTTGTAACGAACACAATGCACACAGGAACGAACGACGCGACGAGCAACATCTCTAGCGTTGACTATCCAAAATTCTAATCTGATGAAGGCGACCAATCCCTTTTGGGCCTGCGTGAAAATTTCGCAAATGAAGATGCCGAACGTTTTTTAGTACAAATTGGGAATCGCTGGGTAGTAGAATCGGATACTTCCGGGAATTCGGTAAATCTGCATAATCCAGACGTCCACCGACCCTTACGAGTTCAAAACCGGTTACGTTATCCAAGAATGGAGTGAGAAACTTCAAGTTACTTTTTAAAGCTTGGTTTTTTCGAAGTAATTTAATATCGTTTGAAAAATGTTGTTGCTGAATATTGAAGATAATGCAATATGATGCACGTCGTAATTCGTCAGGAGATGGCGAAATGGTGTTTGTCGTAGGCTTTCGTCTGCATTTATCACTGAACCGAAAGAGCCAGGCGATGAGACGCAGACAATGAATATACGAGCTTATGCCATCAATGACATCGATCAAGTAATTTACCTCCTTAACTACAGCAAATGTCTTCTTGCGTTTCTCTTTGTTCACGATATCCATGTCAAGCTCAATATTGCCAGTGTGCCTTGGCCATTTCATTACGTTTTCTTGTAAAAAGTCAGGACCAGAAAACCATATCGAAGATTTGGGCTCAGCAGCCGGGCAGCCTCAAGATACTACGTCGGCTGGATTCTCCTTGGAAGGCACATACTTCCATTGTCCACCTGCAGTCAGTTCCTGAATGTCAGATACCCTGTTGCCCACGAACGTTGACAGCGTAACAGAGTGTTGTTTTACCCAATGTAAAACTAGTTGCGAGTCAGTCCAAAAGAAAGTGGTTATGCGAACAGTGGAGAATATGTTCTTTATCTTAGCATACAGGCAAGCGAGAAGGTGGGCACCGCAAAGTTCGAGTTTTGGAAGAGACTGCTTTTTTACTGGTGCGACCCTTGATTTCGACGTTAGTAAATGTACAGCAACCTGTCCGTCGGAGTCTTCTGTTCGTATGTAAATCGCCGATCCGTATGCCCGAATTGATGCGTCGCAAAATCCATGTAACTGTATGTCGCGAGCATTTGGTAGCAGACAATAACGAGGCAGGCTGAGTGATGAAAGCGAGTTAAGAGATGATAAGCAACAATTCCAGGCTTGATGTATATGTTGGGGAACTGACTCGTCCCAATCTAATTTTAGCAGCCACAATTCCTGCATAATTATTTTGGATGTTATCACGAGTGGTGAGAGCACTCCAAGTGGATCGAAAAGCGATGAAGCGATAGACAGTATTGTGCGCTTTGTGACAGACTTGTGAACTTGCTTTAGTGTGAATGAAAACAACAACGTGTCGTTGCGTTGATTCCAACCCACCCCAAGTGCACTTGATGTAAAATCGTCGGTAATGCTTAGCTCTTTCATATTTTGGTTTTCCATGAAATCTGGGTGATTAGAATGCCACTTGGAAAGGGGAAACTGTCCGCGTCGAAGTATCTCAATAACTTCTTCCTTTAATATGTGTAAGGCATTTGTGTCATCCGCACCACATAGAAAATCATCAACATAGAACGAAGTCTTTACAGCCGTAGCGCCAATTGGAAATTCTGTCATATGCTTATCTGCTAGGTAGTGAAGGCTTCGCACTGCGAGATATGGAGCCGGGGCGGTACCGTATGTCACAGTGTTGAGCTGGTATGTGAGAAGATCTGCGTCTGGAGAAGCTCGCCAAAGAATATAGTGAAACTTACGATCATTTTTATTCAAGGATACTTGCCTGTACATTTTAGTGACATCTGCGGTGATAGCGTAACGATACAAACGGAAGCGCAGTAGCAACATGTACAGCTCTGTTTGAATGGTAGGTCCAACTAAAAGTAAGTCATTTAGCGATGTTTGTGTCGTAGTTTGGCAAGAGGCGTCGAACACTACTCGTAACTTTGTTGATGCGCTTGTAGGTTTCAGTACACAGTGATGTGGTATGTAATAGTGTGGTTCATCTAATTTCGGCGCTTTTACTACAGACATGTGACCAAGACGTTCGTATTCTTCCATGAACGAGACGTACTGGGAATAAGTGTCTGGCGAATGCGACAGACGACGTTCGATTGCTAGGAATCGGCGACGGGCGATGTCGAATGAGGCTCCAAGTGCAGCTGGATTGTCCTTAAATGGCAGCCTCACAATTATGCGTCCAGTAGTATCTTGATGTGTTGTGGCTATAAAATGACGTTCACAAATTTGATGATCTGGTGAAATAGGATTGGGTTTGCAGTCGACAGTCTCAAGCTTCCAAAGGCGCGAAATAGCAGACATAATAGTTGTGGTGGTTCGAGCTTTGAGATTAGTAACTGAATCACCTATGCTGCGAATGCCAATGTTATACTTTTCTCGACGAAGGTGAAGTCTTTGTGCGAACTCATCTGTCATGAAATTCACTTGAGAACATGAGTCGAGAAGAGCTCTTCCAAGCTTGTAAGTACCCATGGAATCTTTAACTAGAACTAAAGCTGTTGCTAAAATGACCTGCCCGTGATCCGATGTCTCCATATGCGAATGCGTGGCTGCTAGTTGGTTGTATGTGTGAGGTTTGGTTGAATATGATGATGATGGTTGAAACGATTGTGAAACAGGAAGAGATGTTGGACTTGCAAGTGTAGGCAGAGTCGCGTTGTCATGATGCAAAAGCGTATGATGCGTTCTGTTACAGGAGCGGCAGCGATGCTTCGACGCACATTGAGCTACTCTGTGACCATTGCTCAGACAGTTGATACAGAGGTCGTTTTTCTTGGCAGCATCGTAGTGTTGTTTCTTGTTCATGTCCTTAAATTGAGAACACCCAATAATTTTATGTTTATCACTAGAGCAAAGAACACAAGAGGGCTTAGTGATGGCGAATGATGAATTTTGTCCACGGGTAGTAATCCGAATTGGTTTGGTGGACTCGAACTTATGGTGTGACGAGGAGTCGGATGAATGCAAAAACTGACAATGGCGTTCTAAAACTTGGGTGCATTGTATC
>JAPZAG010003515.1:0-10179 GCA_027475135.1 Bactrocera correcta | reverse complement strand
TTTCAATCACCATTCGCACTATTTCCACTGATATAAAAATCGCTCACTAGACCACTTGTGACACGCCGCCAGCTGGCACCCAACTTGATCAATAAATTATTATTTCTCCTGGACAGAGAAAACTTCAAGTTGTCTGCTACGTAGGTCAAATATCTCGGAGTTATCCTAGATAAGAAACTAAGCTGAAGAAAAATACATTCGAATCTGAAACTCCTGCAGTACAGTCAATGTCCCAAATTAATGTACACAAGTGTCATCCACGCCATACTGACGTGTGGTACCGTGGCCGTATTAAACTGATACAGACGCAAGTAAAACTACCTCAACAAAGGCGCTGGACTTTGTCTTCCACAACCGTACATACATACACATACTAGTAAAGTATGAGGAAATGCCTACGGCCAGACGACTCTTGATCTTAAGATATTGGAGCCAAGCAAGTCGTCAACACGGCTATATTATCATACCCGACCTTGTTAGTGAACTCGGATTAAGCAATACGAGAATACGAGAGAATCGAGATAAGGAAATCCACGAGGAACTAAACGCATCTTATTCACTCAGCAGTAGAGAAGATTGGCTCTGTGATCGAAGGTTCCAACAGCGAAAACTATGTATTCACTGATAGATCAAGGGGGAAACGTAACGGGAACAGGAGCGACCTACAGGGTAGGCCATTTAAAGTTGACCCATCTGGCAACGCTGTAACTTTTAACAGCGCTGACAAATCGGCTAATGTCATACCGCGTTAGAAGCGTCATTCGAAGACAATTTATACCATGGAACAGTACACTCCAAAAGAACGCGCTGAAATTGTTCAGCTTTATATTCAAAATAACTTTTCAACTGTGTTAACTCAACGTGCGTTTCGCAAAAAAAATAAAGTGAAAAGTGCTCCAGTTAAGAACACAATTAAATCTTTATACGCAAAATTTGTGAACACCGGTAATCTCAGTAATGCCAGTCATGCATCCAGACAACGCACAAGACGTTCTGATGAAAATATCGAAGCTGTACGAGCCAGTATTGAGGAGACTCCATCGACATCGAGTTATCGCCGCTCTCAGGAATTAGACATCTCTCGCACCACTCTCCGACGCATAATTCATAAAGATTTGAAGATGTTTCCATATAAAATTCAAATGGCACAAAAACTAAACCCAGCTGATTATCCGCGACGCCTTAATTTTGGCAAATGGGCCATCGAAATGACTGAAAACGAACTTGACTTTTGGCGAAAACTCATCATGTCAGACGAGGCACATTTCTCGTTGAATGGAAATCCTCAATTAATTGAAGAACAGCCTCTTTACGACCAAAAAGTAACAGTTTGGTGCGGTGTTTGCGCGAATATGATCATCGGACCGTATTTTTTCGAAGACGATGATGGAGCCACGACAACAGTCAATGGTGAGCGTTATCGAGCCATGATAACGGATTTTGTGATACCCATTATTCGCGAAAATGACATGGATAACTTCTGGTTTCAACAGGACGGGGCTACATGCCATACAGCTCGACCTACAATCAATTTATTGCGACCATTTTTCCCCCGGGCGATTGATATCGAAAAATGGTGATGTTGACTGGCCACCGAGATCACCAGATTTGACGCCACCAGACTTTTATTTGTGGGGTTATTTGAAATCCAAGGTATACGCTAATAAGCCAAAGACCTTAGCTCAACTGAAAGCCAACATTCGACGTGAAACAGCCGCCATATCATCCGAAACATTGGCCAAAGTCATGGAAAATGTCGAAAAAAGAGTGCATTTAGCTGTCAAAGCTAAAGGTGCCCATTTACGCGATCTAATTTTTAAATATTAGCTGAAACAAATCCCCTTGGACCAAAATAAATTATTTTTGAAATGAACAAAAAACATTGTTTTCTTTTTTTCTTTTTTTTTAGAAACAAATGGGTCAACTTTAAATGGCCTACCCTGTACTTCTGCAGTTATTCGCACACAGAACCCAGCTTCAATCTTAATGATGAATGCTTCTGCTCTAACCAGCAACTCCATAAAGCTTCTGGTGGAAAGCCAAGCGGCATTTAAGTCTATCTGTAGCGCCAATGCTAAAAATCACCGCATTAGGTCACGCAAGCAGGCAATAACTAGAAGTAAGTAACTCGATTAATACCATCTGAGTGCTGGGACATATACCAGGAATAGGAGAAAATGGTAGGAATAGAAAGAAATGAAAAAGAGACGAGCTAATCCGCTGGGGGGGAACTGAAAACACAATTCTCCTAATTCTCCATCACATGCCATTCTGATCCTTAAAGCGCTGTTTGAAATAAAGGACCCTGGAGGAACACCTAAGTTCTTGGAGCACAATAAGCACAGGGCATACCACAAAGCTACATCGGGGTTATGTTGTTGATGAACAGACCAAACAGCTCGTACTTCTAGGCTAAAGGGAGCTAAGTAACATTGTACGGATCAGGCCAGGACATCTAACTTATGATCCCACCTTTAGAAAATTGAAATATTGTCTTCGGCTGAATTAAAAGCAGGCGCGGATGATGATGAGACGCTGGAATATTATCTTCGCGAATAGCCAGCCTTCAGACCGCTGAGACGCCATATCTTCCATGGCTCCTATGGCTGTTATGACTTAAGAGACATTAGGCATCTGGCGTTATAAGGCTTAAATTGGTTACCCACACAGAAAAACAATGGACCTAATGATTGCCTCAGCATAGCCACCTAAAGTCCCTCGCTCATGTGCTTTACTTTTCAAACTCTTGCTGATTGGCACACAAATTCAAATGATTCTAAAAGTGCAAAGCCGGAAAAAATTTCGATTAATGCCGATGGAATTTTTTCTTAATATGTATATTTGGCGATGATGCAGTACTAGGAAGAATTGTTGTTCACACTTTGATGGTCGCTGACGAACTATATTTCAATTTAGTGCTTTTGATCTCACATTCTTACATTCGTTAAGTTTAAGGATAAATTACATAAAATGGCAAACTTAAGAAGTATAGTACGAATAAATATTATGTACAGTACAAATCAAAATTAGGAGTAATTATTATAACTAGTGTAGAGTGGTGATCTCCACATTACCCCCCTTCTAGATTTCTGTGAATTGACTTGCAATACATCTAGAGGGTCTGAGGTTTGGTTAGAATTAACAGCTGGTTCTTCATCTGCTATATTGTAACTTGGCTTGAGGCGGTCGATTGAAATAACGATGTTTTTGCCTTTTATTTCGATTGTAAAATTTTTGTCGTTTTTTGAAATAACTTTATAGGGTCCATCGTATGGTTGTGTCATAGAAGGAGTTACTCGATCGTTGCGTACATATACGTGTGTTGATTGAAATAAATTCTTATTTACGAATGGTGTACTTGGAGAATGCCATGAAGTTTCGACGGGACGAATTTTTTGAAGATGACGTCGTAATTTTTCAACAAAAATTGAGTTCGGCTGCATATTTGGTTTTGTAGTAAAAAACTCGCCAGGTAATCGTGTTGCGGCTCCGAATAACATTTCGGCTGCGGAAGCCTTTAAGTCTTCCTTAACGGCATTTCGTAGTCCTAAAAGAGTAAGTCCTAAATTATCTACCCAAGATTCTTTTCCGGTGGCTAGTATGGCGTTTTTGAATGAACGGTGCCACCTTTCTATCAATCCATTCGTTTGTGGATGATACGGTGATGTACGTTCACGCTGAGTACCTAATGTTAGTAACATTTCTTGAAACATTTTGGATTCGAATTGAGTTCCTTGGTCTGTGATTATCTTCTGAGGTGAGCCATATCGTCCAACCCATTCGTTCAAGAAAGCTCTACATACTGTTTCTGCTTGAATGTCGACAAGAGGTATCGCTTCGGGCCATCTCGAAAAGCGATCGATGAGTGTAAGACAATATTTGAATCCCTGATTAAGAGGTAATGGTCCAATTATATCAACGTGAACAACTTGAAAGCGTTGGTCTGGCATTTCTAAACGTTGTAATGGAGACTTGATGTGGCGTAAAACTTTGCTGCGACTGCAACGGATGCAGGCACGAACAAATGCTTTGCAGTCCTTTCGCATATTTACCCAAACAAAATGTTGAGAAATCATCTTTAGAGTTGCGTTGGCCCCAACGTGAGCGAGGTCGTGAACATTGTGTAGAATCTGCTTACAAATCGTTTGCGGTACGATGGGTCTAACTTGGCTCATTGATACATCGCAAAGTAATGTAGCGTTGCTGCCTTCCAATCTGAAATGTTTAAGTTGTAAAGAGTGTTTTATCTTACCAGTAACAAGTGCTTGAATGTTTGAGTCAGATTTTTGTTCGTTGGCCATATCAGTGTAGTTGATCGATGTTATTGTGTTGATACGCGACAATATATCTGCGGTTTGGTTTTTTGAACCCGGAATGTGACGGATGTCTGTTGTAAACTGACTAATATAGTCAAGTTGTCTAATCTGACGAGGTGAACCTTTGTCGTTTCGCTTATGAAAAGAATAAATTAATGGCTTATGATCCGTATAAATGCATGTTTGATTGCCTTCGATTAGGAATTGAAAATGTTTTATGGCGAGATAGATTGCAAGAAGTTCTCTATCGTAAACTGAGTAATGCTTTTCTGTTTCCGTTAGACGACGTGAAAAATATCCAAGGGGTTCTGGTTCGTTATTTACTAATTGGTGAAGTACAGCTCCTACTGCGACATCGGATGCGTCTGTGAATAAACGGAGTTGAGCACCAACATGAGGGTATGCTAAAGTAGCTGCATCGGCCATATTTTGTTTACAATCTTCAAAAGCGTTGATTGCTTCATCTGTCCAATCGATACGAGTTTTATCATTGCGTTTGTTTCCTTTGATAAGTGTTTGTAAAACGGCTTGACGTTTTGCGGCGTTAGGTAAAAATTTGCGATAGAAATTGATAGATGCTAGGAAACTTTTTAATTCGTTGGCCACTGTAGGTCGTTTAACTTTTAAAATAGCCTCAACTTTTTCTGGTAGCGGGCGAATACCTTTATGCGTAATGCTGTGACCTAAGAATTTTATTTCTTTCTTACCAAATTCACATTTCGATGGATTAATTGTTAGACCAGTTGCGCGGAGTCGTTGGAATATCATGCGTATATGTTTCGCATGTTCCTCCATGTTTGCTGAAGCTATGCATATGTCATCAACATAAGGAAAGGCGAAGTCAAGACCTCGTAAGGCTTCATGTATGAGGCGTTGAAAAGTTTGTGCTGCATTTCGTAGACCAAACGTCATATGAGTAAACTCATATAGACCGAATGGTGTTATTATGGCTGTTTTCTTTATGTCTTCCGGTCGAACGGGTATTTGATGGAATGCTCTTTGTAGATCGATCTTGCCAAAAACTGTTTTTCCTCGTAGGATTGTTAAGCAGTCATGAATAAACGGAATAGGATAACGGTCTGGAATGGTGTTTTTATTGAGCGCACGGTAATCTCCACATGGTCGCCAATTGCCGTCTGCTTTGCGGACCATGTGAAGCGGACTAGCCCAATTGCTCTTCGAAGGGCGACACACGCCTATTTGCATCAGATATTCGAATTCAGTTCGTGCGGCTTTAAGTTTATTGTGGTCGAGCTTTCGAGCACGAGCTGTAACGGGTTGACCTTGGGTTTCAATTACGTGACATACCTCAGTCTTTACTGGTTTTCGATCTAGATTCATTTCTGTGAGGTCCTTAAATTCCTTGAATAACTTTGCGAATGGACACTGTATGTCGAAAGCTTTTATCTGCATATTCAACTCTTTGTGAATAGTGCAAGGCGCTTCGAGATTTGTCTTGTTGTCGATTAATTTGTTGCGTTTTAGATCGATGATCAAGTCGTAGTGACGAATAAAATCACTGCCAATGATTGATGTATTAACGTCTGCAACCATAAAGTTCCACATGAATTTGCGACGAAGACCAAGATCCCCGTGTTGGCGTACTAAACCGTAAGTTTTTATTGGAGTACCGTTGGCTGCGTATAACGTGACGTTTGTTGGGCGAAGAGAATTAAAATTGTTTTTGTTTGGAAGAACACTGTAATCGGCACCAGTGTCTATGAGATATTTTACGTTTGATGACTGGTCTTTGATGAAAAGTTGATTTACTGCTGCGTTGACGTGATTGGCGTCAGCATCGCTGACTGAAACTTCTAGTCATTCATGCTGGGTGTTGGTACTTTGTCGACGTAGACATGGACTACGGCATCGGTTGGCGGAGTCTCCAAAAGTTTGATGGTACCAACATTCTTTTGTATTGCGTGAGGAAGATCTTCGCTCACTCGATTGACTATGTCGTCTAGGAAATCTGCGACTAGTGCGTGAGCGACTGCGTTCTCGTGTGCGCATATTATCAAATTTGCGTTGCAATTCGTTAATCGTATTTGATAGTTGAAAAATCGTGTCTTGTTGAGTCTGAGACGATGTACTGGCGGCGTGATCCGATGATGAACAAATTTGACGCTGGGTTAACGTTTCCATAATAGCGTCGGCAACTGCAATTTGGACATCTATCGTACCTTCGCGTGCGATTACGGATGCTCTTATTAATTCCGGTAAGCGTTGGATCCACATGGCTCTAAGAGTTTCTTCCGAAAAGGAATTTCCTGCCACTCGTCTCATGGCATTAAATAGTTGACTCGGACGTTGATCACCTAGTACCATCTCCTCCAATAATCGTTGAATTTTACGTTGATAACTTTCACCAAAATATTTGAGAAGTTCAGTCTTGAGAAACTCATACATGCCAATGCCTGAGTTGGTAATGCGTTGCGTATTTTCTGCGTTTTTACTGATTTGGCTAATGGTTGGTAGCGTAAGAGGATCTAAAGTAGCCATCACATGGTAATAACGTTGAGCGTCGCTGTTCATGTTGCATGCCTTAAACCAATAGTCCACCGATGTGAACCATGCATCCATATCGTTTGGTGTTATGCGAGGCATCGGAATACGTGCATGTGCTTCAGGTGCAGTATACCGTTGAAGCGGTGCAAACTGTACACATTGATGATCTGGAAACGGGATCGCATCATTTTTACGTTGCTGTGAAAACGGTACTATGTTCGGCTGATGTAAATTCCTATACGGTACTTCGCTGCCCTCTGTCTGCGCTGGCTTCGTCTGACGCGCAGCTTCACTTGCTGCCTCTAAATGTATGACCGTATGACTTTGACTTTCAGGTTGAATGTCATTGGCGCTCCAACTGCTTCCGTAGTGTCTAAATGCTTCTGGGACTACTGGAATTCCATCGCTGCCAGATATGGTTTCGCTTTCCACAGGTTGAAGGTGTTCGTCCATTTTGAATAAGCGCGGGGTTTAGAAAAATATCAAAAAATTTTTCTCTTCTGACACCAATTTGGCGATGATGCAGTACTAGGAAGAATTGTTGTTCACACTTTGATGGTCGCTGACGAACTATATTTCAATTTAGTGCTTTTGATCTCACATTCTTACATTCGTTAAGTTTAAGGATAAATTACATAAAATGGCAAACTTAAGAAGTATAGTACGAATAAATATTATGTACAGTACAAATCAAAATTAGGAGTAATTATTATAACTAGTGTAGAGTGGTGATCTCCACATATATATGTATATGGTGGAAATGTGTAGATTCGGCCCTAAGCTAGACTTTCCAATTCGAAGGTAGATCAGTATTGGATACCGGAGCACACATTTCATTTCGATAGATTTGCCTCATTGATGAAACCTAAAAGTGCAACTTTCAATAAGAAGCCATACAGGCAGACAGAGTTGAAATAACAAACATTCGGAGTGATGCAAGTAGTCTCAGAATGATCTGTATGATCATATATATGAACCACAGACTGACTTATGGAACGATCTTACGCATTTTATGTCGAGATCTTATATAAATTGAAAGCGTACAGGTTACAGCTTGTGCGAGAACTGAAGTCGCTCGACCTTCAGAAGCAACATCGCTTCGCTCTGTGGGCCCTTGGAACGTTCTAAGAAGGTTCGACATTTTCGAGCCAAATTTTGTTTAGTGATGAAGTCCAATGGGTATGTAAACCAGCAAAATTGCCGCATTTGGGACAAAGAGCAAACTGAAGAGGTTCAAATACTATCACTTCTTCCAGAAAAACTAACGGTTTAATGTATTTTGTGGGTCGGTGGGATCATCGGTCCATATTTCATCAAAAGTGATACTGATGACAACGTAACCGTTATCACGCTATGATAACCAACTAGTTGATGCCTGAAGCTTGTGATCTTGGCGGCATTTGGTTTTAACCAGACGGCGCTACTTCCCTCACATATCATAGATTTATTCGGAGAATACTTCGGAGCAGATAATTTCACGTTTTGGGCCGGTCGATTGGCCACGAAGATCTTGTGATATTACAACGTTAAACTTTTTCCTGTGGGAATATGTCTAAAATCTATGCGGACATATCTGGTTCGATACCGGCTTCGGAGAAAAACGTCACGTTTGTCAGTTACGAGTCGAAATGTTCGAGCGAATCACCGAAAATTGGACTCAATGAATGGACCATCTGAGACGTAGCCGTGGTCAACACTTGTAAGTGCTAATCTTAAATAATTAATTTAATTTTTTTTTGAAAGTCCAAAGCAAGTTCTTTCGAATGATAATAAACATTCTCCATGTAAGTTGAAGTTTCTGTTTTTTTTTTTTTGTGTAAAAGTGCGGAACTTCGAAATGTTTCTCCCTATATATGTATTACCAAAGTTTATATTACAACTGTAAACAATTGTGGCACACATTAATTGCATTCATGCTGCATATTTGAAAAGCTACTTGCATGACAGCTGGCAGTATCTGTTGCACATCCTACAACAATTTAAGTACACTTAGCCGTGTTAGTTGTGCATATTTAAAGGCATTTTGTGGAATGTCAAAAGAGTGACTAAAATGCTGCAGCTAAAGTGCAGGAGCATAGTGCTGAGTGCAGTTACATGCAAATTTGTGTAGGAAGTAGGAAAAGGCGGAGATAAAAGAGTGAAGGAGGAAGAAGAATTGTTGCAGTACAATCCAAGAAGAATAATTGTTGTTACAGTTCCAACTTGTTCGCTTGACTCGACTTTTCAACTCACTACTGCATATTCAACATGACTTTTGATGGCACTAGCAGCAATATGCACCAATTCTATATGATATATACTATATATATACACCTATATATATGTACATATATTGTTTCCACGCATACTATCACAGACTTAGTCCATCCTTTTGGCTGCCTACAAATTTTATTCTCAACATTCCAGGCCCACTTGAGTGTTTTCGCCTGTTGCAAGTGTCAACTGACATGCCACAATGGCCATTACAACTGTGCCATACTTCAACTTTCACCTTTTTGTTATGCTTCAATGTAGCTGGCATCACCCTGCTCACTTCGCTTACACTGACCCTTAGGTACTCTCATTTATTTACATAAAATTATATATCACAGCCTCTGTATGTAAATGCCTCCGCGTCTTAGGCAGTAATAAAAATTTATAACTGCATTTTTGTTGTCATAAATTTCACGGTTACTTTAACACTCTTCGCCATAAATTTAAATTTCTAAGATTTTCAATTGCTTGCCGTTACGCCCATTTGCCTATATATATCTCCATAATTTGTACTATACTTTCATTATCTACTGTTAGATTTATTTATTTCATATTTTCTGCAGATTTTATGACTGTTTTTCTTATCTCCTGTGCTCATTTGTATTTATTATTGTCATTGTCTTTTGACTTTTATTGTTTACTGCTATTTTTCTGGCAAATGGCGTCAAGAATGGCACTTAGCTGCCTTAATATACGCACACACTTAAAAATGCGGGCTTATATACATACATATATAATATTACTATATGAGCAAAAAATATTAAGACTTTATTCACAATTTTAAAATTCTTATTTTATTCTTCAAAATATATGTAATCCCCCTTTGCCCCAAAACACTTTTACCAACGTTTTTTCCTCTTCAAATCCCCGAAACAATTGTTAAAGTCCATTTCCGGAATAGTCTTCAAAAAAAAAAAAAAACACTTGTACCAACGTTTTCTCCTCTTCAAATCCTCGAAACAATTGTTAAAGTCCATTTCCGGAATAGTCTTCAAAAATTTTGTGTCTTCAATTGACTCAAAGTGCTTTCCTCGAAGCGTTCGTTTGGGTATGCTGAATAGCCAAAAGTCACACGGCGCTGAAACAGACGAATTTGAGTGCTACG
>JAPZAG010003514.1:0-10180 GCA_027475135.1 Bactrocera correcta | reverse complement strand
AATCGATTTTCTTGTACATACACATTTAGCAATCGATATCGAAATGCTTCAAATCATTAGTTTAACATATTTAAGTTAATTAACCTTCTTTACCGTAATGAATGTTATATAAAGCCATGGCGGCATAACGACAGTGCATGTAGAAGAATTCCGTAATCTTATATTTAGGTATATAGTCGATTTTCTTGTATTTACACATTTAGCAATCGATATCGAAAATCTTCAAATCATTAATTTAACATATTTAAGTTAATTAACCTTCTTTAACGTAATGAAGGTGATATAAAGCCATGGCGGCATAACGACAGTGCATTTAGAAGAATTCCGTAATCTTATATTTAGGTATAAATTCGATTTTGTTGTATAAACGCATTTAGCAATCGAAATCGAAATGCTTCAAATAACTGGTTTAGCATATTTAGGTTAATTAACCTTCTTTATCTTACTGAAGTTTACATAAAGCCATAACGGCATAACGGCAAAATATTTGGGTGAATTCCGTAAGCTTTTATTTAGGTATAAAATCGATTTTCTTGTACATACACATTTAGCAATCGATATCGAAATGCTCAAATCATTAGTTTAACATATTTGAGTAAACTAACCTTCTTTAACGTACTGAAATTTATACAAAGCCATAACAGCATAGCGGCAGTGCATTTAGAAGAATTACGTTATCTTATATTTAGGTATAAAGTCGATTTTCTTGTACATATATGCGCATATAGCAATCGATATCGACATGCTGCAAATCATTAGTTTAACATATTTAAGTTAATAAACCTTCTTTAACGCACTGAAGTCTTCATAAAGCCTTAACGAAATAACTGCAGTGCATTTAGAAGAATTCCGTAATCTTATATTTAGGTATAAAGTCGATTTTGTTGTATATACTCATTTAGCAATCGATATCGAAATGCTTTAAATCATTAGTTTAACATATTTAAGTTAATAAAGCTTCCTTAACGCACTGAAGTCTTCATAAAGCCTTAACGAAATAACTGCAGTGCATTTAGAAGAATTCCGTAATCTCATATTTAGGTATAAAGTCGATTTTGTTTTATATACTCATTTAGAAATCGATATCGAAATGCTGGAAATCATTAGTTTAATATATTTAAGTTAATAAAGCTTCTTTAACGCACTGAAGTTAACATAAAGCCATGGCGGCATAACGTCAGTGCATGTAGAAGAATTCCGTAATCTTATATTTAAGTACAAAGTCGATTTTATTGTATATACACATTTAGCAATCGATATCAAAATGCTTCAAATCATTAGTTTACTATATTTAAGTTAATTAAACATCTTTATTTTACTGAAGTCTACAAAAGCCTTAACGGCATAACGGCAGTGCCTTTAGAAGAATTACGTATTCTTATATTTAGGTATAAAGTCGATTTTTGTGTATATACTCATTTAGCAATCGATATCGAAATGCTTCAAATCATTAGTTTAATATATTAAAGTTAATAAAGCTTCTTTAACGCACTGAAGTTAACATAAAGCCATGGCGGCATAACGGCAGTGCATGTAGAAGAATTCCGTAATCTTTTATTTAGGTATAAAGTCGATTTTCTTGTATATATACATTTAGCAATCTATATCGAAATGCTTCAAATCATTAGTTTAACATATTTAAGTTAATAAACCTTCTTTAACGCACTGACGTCTTCATAAAGCCTTAACGGTATAACTGCAGTGCATTTAGAAGAATTCCGTATTCTTATATTTAGGTATAAAGTCGATTTTCTTGTATTTACATATTTAGCAAACGATATCGAAATGCTTCAAATCATTAGTTTAACATATTCAAGTTAATTAACCCTCTCTGTCTTACTGAAGTCTACATAAAGCCTTAACGGCATAACGGCGATGCATTTAGAAGAATTCCGTTATCTTATATTTAGGTATAAATTTGATTTTGTGGTATGTACACATTTAGCAAGCGATATCGAAATGCTTCATAACATTAGTTTAACATATTTAAGTTAATAAACCTTTTTTAACGAACTGAAGTTAACATAAAGCCTTAACGGCATAACGGCAGTGCTTTTAGAAGAATTCCGTTATCTTATTTTTAGGTATAAATTTGATTTTCTTGTATGTACACATTTAGCAAGCGATATCGAAATGCGTCAAATCGTTAGTTTAACATATTTAAATTAATTAACCTTCTTTAACGTATTGAAGTTGATATAAAGCCATGGCGGCATAACAACAGTACATTTGGAAGAGTTCCGTAATCTTATGTTTAGGAATAAATTCGATTTTCTTGTATATACGCATTTAGCAATCGATATCGAAATGCTTCAAATCATTAGTTTAACATACTAAGTTAATAAACATTTTTTAGATTACTGAAGTCTACATAAAGCCTTAACGGTATAACGGCAGTGCATTTAGAAGAATTCCGTGATGTTATAATTTTATATTTAGGTATAAAGTCGATTTTCTTATATTTACACATTTAGCAGTCGATATCGAAATGCTTCAAACCATAAATTTAACATATTTAAGTTAATAAACCTTCTTTAACTTATTGAAGTTGATACAAAGCCATGGCGGCTTAACGACAGTACATTTGGAAGAATTCCCTAAACTTATATTTACGTATAAATTCGATTTTGTTGTATATACGCATTTAGCAATCGATATCGAAATGCTTCAAATAATTGGTTTAGCATATTTAGGATAATTAACCTTCTTTATCTTACTGAAGTTTACATAAAGCCATAACGGCATAACGGCATTATATTTGGGTGAATTCCGTAAGCTCTTATTTAGGTATAAAATCGATTTTCTTGTACATACACATTTAGCAATCGATATCGAAATGCTTCAAATCATTAGTTTAACATATTTAAGTTAATTAACCTTCTTTACCGTAATGAATGTTATATAAAGCCATGGCGGCATAACGACAGTGCATGTAGAAGAATTCCGTAATCTTATATTTAGGTATATAGTCGATTTTCTTGTATTTACACATTTAGCAATCGATATCGAAAATCTTCAAATCATTAATTTAACATATTTAAGTTAATTAACCTTCTTTAACGTAATGAAGGTGATATAAAGCCATGGCGGCATAACGACAGTGCATTTAGAAGAATTCCGTAATCTTATATTTAGGTATAAATTCGATTTTGTTGTATAAACGCATTTAGCAATCGAAATCGAAATGCTTCAAATAACTGGTTTAGCATATTTAGGTTAATTAACCTTCTTTATCTTACTGAAGTTTACATAAAGCCATAACGGCATAACGGCAAAATATTTGGGTGAATTCCGTAAGCTTTTATTTAGGTATAAAATCGATTTTCTTGTACATACACATTTAGCAATATATATCGAAATGCTCAAATCATTAGTTTAACATATTTGAGTAAACTAACCTTCTTTAACGTACTGAAATTTATATAAAGCCATAACAGCATAGCGGCAGTGCATTTAGAAGAATTACGTTATCTTATATTTAGGTATAAAGTCGATTTTCTTGTATATACGCATACAGCAATCGATATCGACATGCTTCAAATCATTAGTTTAACATATTTAAGTTAATAAACCTTCTTTAACGCACTGACGTCTTCATAAAGCCTTAACGGTATAACTGCAGTGCATTTAGAAGAATTCCGTATTCTTATATTTAGGTATAAAGTCGATTTTCTTGTATTTACATATTTAGCAAACGATATCGAAATGCTTCAAATCATTAGTTTAACATATTCAAGTTAATTAACCCTCTCTGTCTTACTGAAGTCTACATAAAGCCTTAACGGCATAACGGCGATGCATTTAGAAGAATTCCGTTATCTTATATTTAGGTATAAATTTGATTTTGTGGTATGTACACATTTAGCAAGCGATATCGAAATGCTTCATAACATTAGTTTAACATATTTAAGTTAATAAACCTTTTTTAACGAACTGAAGTTAACATAAAGCCTTAACGGCATAACGGCAGTGCATTTAGAAGAATTCCGTTATCTTATATTTAGGTATAAATTTGATTTTCTTGTATGTACACATTTAGCAAGCGATATCGAAATGCGTCAAATCGTTAGTTTAACATATTTAAATTAATTAACCTTCTTTAACGTATTGAAGTTGATATAAAGCCATGGCGGCATAACGACAGTACATTTGGAAGAATTCCGTAATCTTATGTTTAGGTATAAATTCGATTTTGTTGTATATACGCATTTAGCAATCGATATCAAAATGCTTCAAATCATTAGTTTAACATACTAAGTTAATAAACATTTTTTAGATTACTGAAGTCTACATAAAGCCTTAACGGTATAACGGCAGTGCATTTAGAAGAATTCCGTGATGTTATAATTTTATATTTAGGTATAAAGTCGATTTTCTGTATATACGCATACAGCAATCGATATCGAAATTCTTCAAATCATTAGTTTAACATATTTAAAATAATTAACCTTATTTAACGTAATGAAGGTGATATAAAGCCATGGCGGCCTAGCGACAGTGCATTTAGAAGAAATCCGTAATCTTATATTTAGGTATAAATTCGATTTTGTTGTATATACGCATTTAGCAATCGAAATCGAAATGCTTCAAATAACTGGTTTAGCATATTTAGGTTAATTAACCTTCTTTATCTTACTGAAGTTTACATAAAGCCATAACGGCATAACGGCAAAATATTTGGGTGAATTCCGTAAGCTTTTATTTAGGTATAAAATCGATTTTCTTGTACATACACATTTAGCAATCGATATCGAAATGCTCAAATCATTAGTTTAACATATTTGAGTAAACTAACCTTCTTTAACGTACTGAAATTTATATAAAGCCATAACAGCATAGCGGCAGTGCATTTAGAAGAATTACGTTATCTTATATTTAGATATAGAGTCGATTTTCTTGTATATACGCATACAGCAATCGATATCGACATGCTTCAAATCATTAGTGTAACATATTTAAGTTAATAAACCTTCTTTAACGCACTGAAGTCTTCATAAAGCCTTAACGGTATAACTGCAGTGCATTTAGAAGAATTCCGTAATGTTATAATTTTATATTTAGGTATAAATTCGATTTTGTTGTATATACGCATTTAGCAGTCGATATCGAAATGCTCCAAACCATAAGTTTAACATATTTAAAATAACTAACCTTCTTTAACATATTGATGTTGATACAAAGCCATGGCGGCTTAACGACAGTACATTTGGAAGAATTCCCTAATCTTATATTTAGAAGAATTACGTAATCATATATTTAGGTATCAAGTCGATTTTCGTGCATATACTCATTTAGCAATCGATATCGAAATGCTTCCAATCATTAGTGTAATATATTAAAGTTAATAAAGCTTCTTTAACGCACTGAAGTTAACATAAAGCCATGGCGGCATAACGGCAGTGCATGTAGAAGAATTCCGTAATCTTATATTTAGGTATAAAGTTGATTTTCTCTTATATACAAATTTAGCAATCGATATCGAAATTTTTCAAATCATTAGTTTAACATATTGAAGTTAATAAACCTTCTCTATCGCACTGACGTCTTCATAAAGCCTTAACGGTATAACTGCAGTGCATTTAGAAGAATTCTGTATTCTTATATTTAGGTATAAAGTCGATTTTCTTGTATTTACATATTTAGCAATCGATATCGAAATGCTTCAAACCTTCTTTAACGTATTGAAGTTGATATAAAGCCATGGCGGCATAATGGCAGTGCATTTAGAAGAAGTCCGTAGTCTTATATTTAGGTATAAAGTCGGTTTTCTTGTATATACACATTTAGCCAGGGCGGCATAACGACAGTGCATTTAGAAGAATTCCCTAATCTTATATTTAGGCATAAAGTCGGTTTTGTTGTATATACGCATTTAGCAATCGATATCGAAATGCTTAAAATCATTAGTTTAACATATTTAGGTTAATTAACCTTCTTTAACGTATTGAAGTTGATAAAAAAACCATGGAGGCATAACGACTGTACATTTGGAAGAATTCCGTAATCTTATGTTTAGGTATAAATTCCATTTTCTTTTATATACACATTTAGCAAGCGATATCGAAATGCTTCAAATCATTAGTTTAACATTTTTTAGTTAATAAACCTTTTTTAACGAACTGAAGTTAACATAAAGCCTTAACAGCATAACGGCAGTGCATTTAGAAGAATTCCGTTATCTTATATTTGGGGTATATATTTGATTTTCTTGTATGTACACATTTAGCAAGCGATATCGAAATGCTTCAAATCATTAGTTTAACATATTTAAGTTAATTAACCTTCTTTAACATATTGAAGTTGATATAAAGCCATGGCGGCATAACGACAGTACATTTGGAAGAATTCCGTAATCTTATATTTAGGTATAAATTCGATTTTCTTGTATATACGCATTTAGCAATCGATATCGAAATGCTTCAAATCATTAGTTTAACATACTAAGTTAAAAAAACATTTTTTAGATTACTGAAGTCTACATAAAGCCTTAACGGTATAACGGCAGTGCATTTAGAAGAATTCCGTAATGTTATAATTTTATATTTAGGTACAAAGTCGATTTTCTTGTATTTACACATTTAGCAGTCGATATCGAAATGCTTCAAACCATAAGTTTAACATATTTAAAATAACTAACCTTCTTTAACGTATTGAAGTTGATACAAAGCCATGGCGGCTTAACGACAGTACATTTGGAAGAATTCCCTAATTTTATATTTAGGTATAAAGTCGATTTTCTTGTATATACACATTTAGCAATCGATATCAAAAATCTTCAAATCATTAATTTAACATATTTAAGTTAATTAACCTTCTTTAACGTAATGAAGGTGATATAAAGCCATGGCGACATAACGACAGTGCATTTAAAAAAAATTCCGTAATCTTATATTTAGGTATAAGTTCGATTTTGTTGTATATAGGCATTTAGCAATATCGAAATGCTTCATATAACTGGTTTAGCATATTTAGGTTAATTAACCTTCTTTATCTTACTGAAGTTTACGTAAAGCCATAACGGCATACCGGCAGTATGTTTGAGAGAATTCCGTAATCTTTTATTTAGGTATAAAATCGATTTTCTTGTACACACATCTTAGCATATTTAAGTAAATTAACCTTCTTTAACGTACTGAAATTTACATAAAGCCATAACGTCATAACGGCAGTGTATTTCGAAGAATTCCGTAATCTTTTATTTAGATATAAAGCCGAATTTGTTGTATATACGCAGTTAGCAATCGATATCGAAATTCTTCAAATCATTAATTTAACACATTTAAGTTAATTAACCTTCTTTAACGTATTGAAGTTGATACAAAGCCATGGCGGCATAACGGCAGTGCATTAAGAAGAAGTCCGTAGTCTTATATTTAGGTATAAAGTCGGTTTCCTTGTATATGTACTTTTAGCAATCGATATCGAAATGCTTCAAATCATTAGTTTAGCATATTCAAGTTAATTAACCCTCTCTGTCTTACTGAAGTCTACATAAAGCCTTAACGGCATAACGGCAGTGCATTTAGAAGAATTCCGTTATCTTATGTATAGGTATAAATTTGATTTTCTTGTATGTATACATTTAGCAAGCGATATCGAAATGCTTCAAATCATTAGTTTAACATATTTAAGTTAATAAACCTTCTTTAACGATTTGAAGTTGGCATATAGCCATGGCGGCATAACGGCAGTGCATGTAGAAGAATTCCGTAATCTCATATTTAGGTATAAAGTCGATTTTCTTGTAAATACGCATTTAGCTATCGATATCGAAATGCTTCAAATCATTTGTTTAACATATTAAGATAATAAACGCTTTTTAGCTTACTGAAGTCTACATAAAGCCTTAACGGTATAACGCCAGTGCATTTAGAATAATTCCGTAAAGTTATAATTTTATTTTTAGGTATAAAGTCGATTTTCTTTTATTTACACATTTAGCAATCGATATCGAAATGCTTCAAACCATTAGTTTAACATATTTAAAATAATTAACCTTCTTTAACGTATTGAAGGTGATATAAAGCCATGGCGGCATAACGGCAGTACATGTGGAAGAATTCCGTAATCTTATATTTAGGTATAAAGTCGATTTTCTTGTATATATATTTTTCGCAATCGATATCGAAATGCTTCATATAACTGGTTTAGCATATTTAGGTTAATTAACCTTCTTTATCTTACTGAAGTTTACATAAAGTCACATAAAATACACATTTAGCAATCGATATCAAAATGCTTCAAATCATTAGTTTACTATATTTAAGTTAATTAAACATCTTTATTTTACTGAAGTCTACAAAAGCCTTAACGGCATAACGGAAGTGCCTTTAGAAGAATTACGTAATCTTATACTTAGGTATAAAGTCGATTTTCGTGTATATACTCATTTAGCACTCGATATCGAAGTGCTTCAAATCATTAGTTTAATATATTAAAGTAACGGCAGTGCATGTAGAAGAATTCCGTAATCTTATATTTAGGTATAAAGTCGATTTTCTTGTATATACACATTTAGCAATCGATATCGAAATGCTCAAATCATTAGTTTAACATATTTGAGTAAACTAACCTTCTTTAACGTACTGAAATTTATATAAAGCCATAACAGCATAGCGGCAGTGCATTTAGAAGAATTATGTTATCTTATATTTAGGTATAAAGTCGATTTTCTTGTACATATATGCGCATATAGCAATCGATATCGACATGCTTCAAATCATTAGTTTAACATATTTAAGTTAATAAACCTTCTTTAACGCACTGACGTCTTCATAAAGCCTTAACGAAATAACTGCAGTGCATTTAGAAGAATTCCGTAATCTTATATTTATGTATAAAGTCGATTTTGTTGTATATACTCATTTAGCAATCGATATCGAAATGCTTCAAATCATTAGTTTAACATATTTAAGTTAATAAAGCTTCTTTAACGCACTGAAGTCTTCATAAAGCCTTAACGAAATAACTGCAGTGCATTTAGAAGAATTCCGTAATCTCATATTTAGGTATAAAGTCGATTTTGTTTTATATACTCATTTAGCAATCGATATCGAAATGCTGGAAATCATTAGTTTAATATATTTAAGTTAATAAAGCTTCTTTAACGCACTGAAGTTAACATAAAGCCATGGCGGCATAACGGCAGTGCATGTAGAAAAATTTCCCCGTAATCTTTTATTTAGGTATAAAGTCGATTTTCTTGTATATATACATTTAGCAAACTATATCGAAATGCTTCAAATCATTAGTTTAACATATTTAAGTTAATAAACCTTCTTTAACGCACTGACGTCCGTTCCGTTATCGTATATTTATGTATAAAGTCGATTTTGTTGTATATACACATTTAGCAATCGATAACGAAATGCATCAAATCATTAGTTTAACATATTTAAGTTAATTATTGAAGTTGATATAAAGCCATGGCGGCATAACGGCAGTGCATTTAGAAGAAGTCTGTAGTCTTATTTTTAGGTATAAAGTCGATTTTCTTGTATTTACACATTTAGCAATCGATATCGAAAATCTTCAAATCATTAATTTAACATATTTAAGTTAATTAACCTTCTTTAACGTAATGAAGGTGATATAAAGCCATGGCGACATAACGACAGTGCATTTAGAAAAATTCCGTAATCTTATATTTAGTTATAAGTTCGATTTTGTTGTATATAGGCATTTAGCAATATCGAAATGCTTCATATAACTGGTTTAGCATATTTAGGTTAATTAACCTTTATCTTACTGTAGTTTACATAAAGCCATAAGGGCATAACGGCAGTATGTTTGAGAGAATTCCGTAATTTTTTATTTGGGTATAAAATCGATTTTCTTGTACATACGCATTTAGCAATCAATATCGAAATGCTTCAAATCATTAGTTTAGCATATTTAAGTAAATTAAATTTCTTTAACGTACTGAAATTTATATAAAGCTATAACGGCAAAACCCGGCATAACGGCAGTGTATTTCGAAGAATTCCGTAATCTTATATTTAGATATAAAGCCGAATTTGTTGTATATACGCATTTAGCAATCGATATCGAAATTGTTCAAATCACTAGTTTAACATATTTAAAATAATTAACCTTCTTTAACGTAATGAAGGTGATATAAAGCCATGGCGGCCTAACGACAGTGCATTTAGAAGAATTCCGTAATCTTATATTTAGGTAT
>JAPZAG010003513.1:0-10186 GCA_027475135.1 Bactrocera correcta | reverse complement strand
TGTACTTGTATATATTAATATAAATATACATATCCCGTTTCTTCATTATGCGCGCTACGCAGTTAATCGAAGGTCGATAAAGTTTATCATTTTCCGAGGTAATAACGCTCTCTGCGCCGCTGTCGTACTTACTACTTAACAGCTGTGGAAAAACTACCGACTTATATGGCACAGTCCATTCACCCATATCTTCCACCACAGCTGGGACGTAAGTAAGCATACAAAGCTCTTCAAATTATTTATCAAATATTTGCAGATTTTCTTTATTTAACTGCTTTTTTTATCAGAGAGCTTTGAGTAAGGTTTCAAAGTCAAATTCAAGAAATTTAGAATTTTCTGGGTTTTAGTTTTTGCTTGGCGTTAGCTAAGGTATTATTTTGCCTTGCTGGCTCATTTAAATGTCAAATCTCTGCTGCTTAGCAACTTGACTGACATTTTGAACGCCATTGGTTAGACTGCCTAATACATTGTTGTTGCTGTTGTACATTCAGTGGAAGTTTGATGAAGTATTTGGCTGCAAATTCTTTTGGCTACAGGATTGTGAAAGGGAGGGAATTTGTATAATATTATTATAGATTTGCGTAGGCCCTGAATTTTTGTTTTATTTGGTGGTAGTTAAGGTTATTTGCTAGACAGCATCACAAATGGAAGACGGTCCGAATATAAAAATACATATATATCTATATATATGAGTATTTCTAATCCTTACCTAGTCTGTTATTGATATTAAAGTTTAATTTTTTTTAATTATGTTGATAATTGACTCAAAGGGGGGTATTCCGAATCTTAAAGGAGAAAAACTATTCAATTACAGTAATAACCAGCTACATAAGCAGCATTAACTCCGTAAATTACATCGGATTGGGCTATTATATTTGTTTAAATAAGTTAAGCATCCACCCACTTTACCCGAAAAAACTGGCGGACACTAATAAGACAGCTTAATTCACCACAGCTGATGACTCTATATCACACCACAATTGAGAACATCACCCAGCAAGCGGCCACTACACTAATAATACAATACCACTCAACACAACTCACCACACTTCTACATCAATCAACCCACTCAACAAAAAGGATGGAAAAAGGATAGCGAACACAATTCGTTGACACACAGCGCCGCGTTGACACCTTTCGCCAGCACATACATTTCGGTACGCATCTTATCAACAGCACTTCAACTTTCGGTTTGCGACACCAATCCCACTCACAGTATTCAAGTGTAATAAAAACGTTCGACTTCGTCAACACCCATCTCCACCGCGCTATAGCTGTACATTTCGATCGCCGTCTATCCTGCGCGCAACGCTCAGATTTTAATTACAAAGAAGCCGGATACTGTCTCGCTAATGTTCCAGATTATCCAATTCGACCACGATCCGAAGCAACTCGATCGCTAGCATCGGCACCATATTTATTAACTTGTTAAAATACAAAATTAATGCTTTAAATAAAATTGCTAAATAAACGCCTAAAATACAGATATTTTCATTTCAATCACAGCAGTGGTGTGTGTTCCGCAATAAATTGGGTATATATTTAAACAATATTATATTTATTTATTTTTTTAAAAACCCAAAAATTTAAAAAAAAAAGTTAATTGTGCAGGGCAGGATCATAAAAGCTCAAACTTCTGATCGAATAGCTATTTTCATTTGCTTATATACGTTGTAGAAATTTAAAATGCGTTAAAGTCATGATAACCGTTATTATCAGGGGACAAATATTTTTCCATACAAGACAACAAATCGTACAGTATTTTTGCGGGATGTTCATTATATTTTATATGTAGCTGCCATAGAAACCGAATGATCAAACTCATGTCTTTGTACGGAAAACTTTTTTATTTGATAAGATAGCTTATTAGCACAGATTATTATCCAAGGCAACGGTATCATATTTGAAGAAACTGCTCAATTCGGATTACTATATCGCATATTTGTTACACTAACGGACCTATCATTAACAGGAAAATCTTTTATACACTTTTATGGAATGCTATAAGAAAAGCACCTCTGAGGTGTATTACTGCTTTCATGCAGCCGAAGTTAACGATTTCATTGTTTTATGGTCTGTACCTACCACAATTTTGGTTATTTCCTTCTCTTATCCTGTTATAATGCGATGGAAAAGAATTTACCAATCATACGTGTAAGTAAGCAATTTCGTTTGTTGAAAAAAAAAATTTTGGCTTTAAAAATTTTTTAAATGTGCTGAATTTTGGAAGCCTTGACTTGATATCTTTCTTATTATTTAAACTTTAATAAATTTTAATGGAAAACCTGATATATATAGGACATCGTTACTGCTAATTTTTTTTTTTTTGAATGGGAACTATCATATAAACATTTTTTTCCTAATCCCTTTAAGTACAAAATTAATAAATCACATGGTCTGTATACTTTCCAATTGCTTATGTAAGCCACAACAACTCCAAAAACATATTTTACGTGGCTATTTGCTGCTTCACAGTTACTTTACCGCAGCTTAAGTAGTATTTTAATGGTTTATTTTATTCCTTCGCATGCCTTTTAAGAACTTATTACTTTTATTCTATTTTACAGCCATTTTATAGTGTTTTTATTACTTATTTTCTGAATTTTTTTGCTGCTATTTCTCCTTTCTTACATTGACCTCGCTTCAAACTCCAATATACGAGCATGTTTGAGTCTACAGATGTTCGCGAGCATACGCGAAAGTGTGTGTGTGTTTGGCTATCGATTTTTCGCTTTGCTCACATTCTATGCACCATTTGTTTGTGTAAAGTATTTCATGCAATTTAATGCATTTGCAAAAGGTTGCGTATACGCCCTGTATGCTAATAGCAATCATTTGTTTTGCTACGCTCTGCCATTTCTTGCATATCTTCTGCTGCTGTTCCGCTTCGTGACTTGCGCTACCTTTTCCGTGTGATATGTCAAAAGTTTTAGTTTTCACGCAACTCTTATCGAGTGAGCTCAAAACTCACAAGTACTGTGCACATATACTCATATATACTCAAGAATAAACAACTTGTCGGCAAATTTTCTTTTGCATAAATTTTACAGTATTTCGATCGCCAAGTGCATATTTCATTGGAATATTCATGATTTGAAAACTGTGACAACCCTGAATCAGGCACACTGTGAATGATATGGATTGGGTTTGTATGTGTGAGGCAGTGCGTGCATAGCTTCAAAAGTTGCATAGTTAAAATAATAGCAAGGGTGTAGAGGCAAAGGGAGGTTGACCACACTTTGACTGCAGACAAACGAGGTTACTGCAAAAGTAAGACAACTTCTGATTTTGTTTGCGTTCTTATGGTTTTGCTACCTCACACACAAACAAACTCAAGCGCATATGCATCTTTACTGATATATGTATTATTTGCCAATGCTTTTAGTGCATTAACAGACTGCTTCTTTTAATGGACTTGTTTCAGTAACAGAAACAAAACAACAAAATCAAATCATAGCAGCAACAATTGTAGTTGATAAATTAAACCATTGTTTGTGCAATGGGAAAGCAGTATGAATTACAACAACAATAATTATGACTTCATAATACAAGCACGTACATATGTATGTATGCAGATATGTAAATAAGTAGAAATTGCTACTTAAATTTGTTTTAGACTCCAACTCTAACTGTACTTTTGGGCTCTAATCGGAAATGATTTTACTTAAGAGGTATTATGGTAATTTATTTATTTTTATTTACTTTAGAAATGAACACTTAAGATTTTTGTTCACTTATTTGCCAATAAAAATATTTTTGACATACCTGCTATAGGCATATTGCTTCCATCGATGTGTACACTTGCATATTCAAAATAAAATTTAAACTTTCAATTTCTAATTTTTAATCAAAAACTTTTGGAATTTTTAGGATAATTTTATACAATTTTAATTTTGTATCTCAAAGTTTTTAATTCCAAAATTTCCCAATCTTGATCATGATACAAAAGTTTATATGAACAATTCTCTAATAAGTTCCTTTATATTTTGGTTAGTTGTAATTGTGGTACTTTAACTGACCCAACGGAGCAAGAGACTAGAGTAAGAAAATTGCACACAACGGATGGATCGACATTTGAAAGAGATAATCTTCAAAAAATAAATGCCCATAAATGATAAGAAACATTGCCCATTTGAAGTTTCTGCATTATTTCTTTAGCATAGTAGGGGACCTCGAAATGAATCACCCTATATAATTAAATTGATGTGCACAATACATCATACACAGTAAGTTATGGAGCTGAAGGCTGTAGCTAATGAGATCATACACCCCTTGACCAGTCTGCCTTCGCCGACAAGCACGAGGAGTAAGTTATAAAATGATTTTGAGTGCCATTGTTGGTGCTGTCCTCACAAATGCCGATGAGAGACACTGTTTTAATATGCTACAGATGCTCGCTTTTTCCGACCTCGCTCCGCCAGACAATTGCAATGCCTGCCTGCCTGGTAGCGAGGAGAGAGTAACATCCGAGATTTTATATATCCTAGTAAATAAAACTAGCTCAGTTTTATTTTGATTCACGACTGTGGTATTTCTTTCTGGGTCTTTTTCTATAAACTAAGAATTTTTTGGATATTTTAACGATTTGGGAGCATAAAAAGTTGTTGTTTCAGTAGTGTCATCCAGTGATCTTCATTGGGATCAGCGTAGCGAGTTCCTTAATTATTGAAATTTGAATTAAAAACTAAACTCTCAATATATTTTGTCAAATCGAGAACTAAATATTTGATTGGTGATCCATAAATCGGAATTAAATTCGACAAAAAAAATGTGTTGCTAAGCGCATAACTCAACAATACCTGAACCAATTTGGCCAATTCCTTTTTCTTAATGTTCGCTGAGGTTCAGAAATGCTTTTTACAGCGAGAAAAATTCGAATATTTGCCGAAAAAAATCCCAAAAATAGCCCTTTTCTTTTTCCCATTCAAACGAATGAATGTTTGTTTATTAGTAACGATAAGGGCACGACTGAACCTATCTTGATGAAATTTTCAGAGAATGTTCTGGATCGGTGAAGGTTTAGGAATAAGAAAAACCTTCATGGTTTTCGTGAAGAAAAGTTTAAAAAAATGGACAATCCCTAAAAGTATTTTTCTTTTCCTTACAAATTTTTTGTTTAATTTTTTCGTTTTGTTTTTCAATTATTTGAATCGTTCAAATTTGCCGTTTGCTTCAAAAATTTTTGAAAATTATTCAGTGAAAATGTTATGTGTGTTGCATACAAAGTGATCAATTACAGATTGAAATTTGTTACAATGCCACAAAGAGGTTGCGCTAATATCGGTCGGCGTTCTTTTTGGCATCATCATATATTAGCAGCCCAAGGCACATGACCGAGTGTACTCAAAGCATGCGATGACATACGTGCGACATTATGGACCGCGGTCAATCAGCAAGCGATCGTCAGGATGTCACAACACAACTTTCTAAACAAGGTTTGCCGCACGCACACCTTCTTCTTTGGACACCAGATCAAATTGATGAAATGATTTCTTCGCTTTGTATGTCTGGCAATAAATGCACGAAACCAGGTGCTTTCCTTTCGGACACACAAAGTAGAGATGATAGATATCCACTCTATCGGCGTTGTTCACCAGACGACAATGGCAGAACTTACTGCATTCAGTTTAGAAGAGTGAATATCGAAGTTGACAACACTTGGATCGTTCTATATTCTCCATTATGGTCTAATTCACATTCAAAACTCATGTCAATGTTGAGTATTGCAGTTTGGTGAAATGGATAAAATACGTTTGTAAGAACGTCATCAAAGGAAGCAACATGACGGTTATTGGTCTTAAACGATACGGTCGGTACGTGAAATGCAATAAAGCGCTTTGTAAGATATTTACTTTTGCAACTCATGAACGCTTTTCGTCTCGCAGTTAATTTGGAGAATGACCAAAGAGTGTATTTCAACCCAGAGAATACAGTAGAGCCGGTGGAAACACCGGCAGCAACAAAATTACGAGTTTTTTCTTAGCTTTCTTCAGTGATCCGCTTGCGACATTTTTAATGGGTCAAATTGTTGACTTAAACTGGAAGATTTAAAGTCAAATTCTTGGAGACTTGCGCTCATACAAATCGATCGATCAACTTAAGAGTGGAATTTCCAAAATCTGTGGAGAGGCTTGGTATGCCACCGTATGATTTGCGTCTCAAAGTTGGATCTGTCATTATTATGTTTCTCAATCTTCATACGCTAAAATTGTGTAATGGAACCCGACTGATTGTGACGCAGCTATCGAATACAAGGGGGCAGAATGCTTGATTCTACGTATTCCTTTGAGCTCTTAAGACTTACCATTTCAGTTTAAACATATTCTGCTTCCAGTGAAATATTCATTTGAGATGACAATCAACAGGACACAAGGATAGTCGCATATTGACATAGTGCAGGCTAGGTCATGTTGTTCGTATGGATGAAAACACTCCAGCTCTGAAAGTATTCGACACCCGCCGAGGGAAGCAGAGGACGAGGAAAACATCCACTCCGTTGGAGAGATCAGGTGGAGAAGGACCTGGCTGCATTTGGTGTCTCGAATTGGTGCCAAATTGCCAAAAGAAGAAACGATTGTGTTAACTCGGTTATAACCCTTTCAGACCCTCAATACACAATTGTGCGGGAAAGACTAAAAATATGTTAAAAATTTGTTTTCGCTTCACCACGTGTTAAGACCCAAAAGCAATGATTGTGCCATTTATTTCTAACGGTTCTTTTCAACGGAAGCTTTGATTTTTTGTATATTTTTGTCACAATTTGCAGAGGTTGGAAGTGTTCAGCATGTTGTCAAGAATGGAAAAAGGTAAATTGAAATAAATTTTGTGCAGTGTTTTAGTTTCGTGATGTTTTGCAAAAATGTGTATTGAAAACTATTAAATAAACTATATATTGTCTTATTGTGAAAAAATTATAATTAAATTAAGTGTTTTAAACAAGTTTAAAAAAGGACCACACAATTGTGCGCTTCAAGCTTTGACCTCGCATTTTCACTTACCCGCACAATTGTGTCATTCCAGGTCATTTCAATTTGAATCTTGATGAGGACGTTCTTCAAGTTCTCCAAATATTGGAAAATTCCGATGCTGACTTTAGTTCTGATGACTCAAATGATGATGCGCTCTGGGAACCACCAAATAGGCAAATGGGCGGTTCATCCGAGTCGGATTGGAATGAAACTTCTTCGGAAGATGAGATTTTACTACCAGCTAATCAAGATCCAACTGTAAGTCATGTAAATACAAGCGTATCTGCTCGGGATGAAGTCTGAAAGAGCGTCGGTTTTGTTGACTCGACACCCCCGCAACAAGCAAGTCATCAAGGAAATATTTTAGTTGGTACCCCCATGGAGTATTTTCATAAATACTTTCCTGAAGATCATTTTCAAAACGCCGCGTTTTTCACGAATAAGTACCACTTATCTCAGCATGAATGTGTCCTCAATGCTACTGCTGCCGATATTAAAAATCTTTGTGGACTCCATATCATAATGTATTGTCTAGCTTACCCCAGAGTCTGAATGTATTGGTCGGAACCCTTCGGATTAGCACAAATAAAAAATGTGATGACCAGATATAAATTCCTTACATTAAGCAACATCCTCTATTTTGTTGATGCCCTACAGCCTCCGACAAACAAACTGTTTAAGATTCAGCTGGTTATAGACTGCGTTAGATCTCGATGCCAAGCACTAGCAACAGAAATTATGGAATACTCGATTGATGAGCAAATTATCCCATTTACAAGAAGGGCGTCCTTGCGGCAATACGTTAAAAATAAACCGAGACCTGTAGGTCTCAAGAACCGTGTTGTTGCGACTTGCAGCGGGCTCGTCGTCGATTTCGAAATATTCCAAGGAGCAGGAACTTTTTCTGACACTGGCTTGGGAGTTGGACCGTCTATTGTCCTCAGATTCACAAAACATTTGCCGAAACGGAGTTTTCTCTATTTTGATCGGTACTTTACGATTCCGCTTTTAGAAAAGCTCCTGGAACTCGGCTACAAGGCTACTGAGACCATAGCTTTAAAGCGATTGCCTGTGCAGAGGATGGATTTCCCGTTAGACCGAAATATGAATAGAGGAGACATAAGCCAGTTTGTGAAAGGTAATGTAGTTGCAGTTAAATGGCGCGATAGCAAGTGCATTACGCTAGTATCCACAGAATGTGGAAAAGACCCAGTTGGAGTGGTACAAAGGTGGCACAAAACGGAACGCAAGCGCATTAATGTACCATGCCCTCAAATCGTGAAGTGTTACAACGCTAAAATGGGCGGAGCCGACACAGCTGATCAGTCAATGGAATAATACAGAATTTTTATAAAAACGAAGAAATGGACTGTAAAAACAACTTTTCATTTGATTGACATGGCAGTATGCAATGCATGGAGAGAGTACGAGCCGATGCACTAAAGGCCGGCGTGAAAGAAATATTAAAGACCTATTTAAGTTTAAATCTGAGCTCGGCGAAGTATTGACCAAATTCACTGAAAGGCCAGTTAATCCACCTGTTCCGTATAGCACATCAACAGCAGAGCCAGCTGCAAAATGAAACAGACCCCTGGATCCTCCCGTTGATGTACGTACTGATCATTATTCGCGTGAAAGAATGTACAAGCAGAACTAGAATAAAATGCTCCAAATGCGATGTATTTTTCTGCCTAACCAAAAATAGAAACTGTTTTCAGGAGTACCACTCAAAAAAATGATCGCTTTCAATCAATGTACATGAATATTTTTTCTAAATACATTCCATCAATATAGAATAATTTTTTTTCTAGAAATAAGATTTTTAAATCGTACTGCTTTTTCTTTCAATAATACTTTTTCCTTATTTTCATTGCATTCACGATGGTCATATTAGCAAATGTGCAAAGCGGAATTAAAATTTGTAAACTCTAATTTCAGGTCTGAAAGGGATAACCGCGTAATCGGTATCTACTTCATTAAAGAAGAAGATGCACCTCCCACAACAGCCGGTTCTACGCACCGGAATTGACCCGGATTTTATTTAGCTAATGGCTGTTTAAAAAAAATAAAAATAAATGCGCGTAAACAAAGTTCCAAGATTCTTTGCTTTTATACGGGAACGGTTAGGATGAAGCAGAGGCGCGCTATCACACAGTGTTTTTAACTCAATTTTATGTGACAAATATACTGTTGAGCCAAGCGACATCTTTTGTAAATCTAAAACTAATTTTACGAAAATGAGTTCATGAATTCTAATGTTGATTTCGGCTGATTTTTGATTCACGTACAGTTTCAATCGATTTTCCGGTGATCACGGATTTTGATTGGCCCACAGTCGACATATATGTGGCGCCACCACGAGGCGCAAGATTCAAAAAGTCCTGTTTACTTTGGAACACTCCTTGTAGTAAGATGGTATTAGTCGCATTTTTGGCGAGAATATTTGCATGTTAAAAGTTCAAAAATATAATATTTTTCTGAAAGAAGTAGCAATATTGATTGGCAAGGATGTCTATTCCAAGTATATTCTTTACGAATATTATTTTAATATGTGTTTGGAGAAAAATATAATTTTTCGGCTTTTTATGAACCTAGTCCATCGATTTTCGAATTTATTGATCAAAAATATGATATCTATTAGAACTGCAACCAGATGATGGTTAATTAATTAAAAATAATATTTCAATATAAAAATGAAATATAATTTAAATTAACTCAGAAATAAATTTTATTTGCGTTTTCTGATTGAATTCTTTGACATGTCCGAACATATTAGGTTGTCAAACATCTCCCTTTTTGTCTTTTGGATTTCGCAGCTATGTACTCGTATAAAGCGCTACAGAGCTCGTATCTGGCAATACCATACATCTTTGAAAGGTCTTGACATAATCTGCAAAAGGACGCTATGCATGATTAGTTTCGATATTGCGTTTCACAATTATATACGTCTAAATATAGAGTTCACTAACGCCGAAATTCGAGCTATCTTAAAGTTTTCCTTCGTTAAAGGCAAATCCGCTAGAGAAACGTTCCATGAGTTTTAAAGTTGTTTTGGGGCATGGTAATCTATCACTTCGAACTGTGGAGGAATGGTTTCAACGACGAATACCGATGAAATCGTGGAAAACATCGTGTTAGAACGGCATGTCTCTCGTGACATCGCCCAGAAGATGGAAGTTAGTCACCAAACCATTTTAAACCATCTGTAGAAGGCTGGA
>JAPZAG010003512.1:0-10190 GCA_027475135.1 Bactrocera correcta | reverse complement strand
CACAGCACCGCTTGAATGGCATGGCCCGCACGCTGATTCGAATTTCCATGAAGCTGGCGTGTAAACGTTAAATGCTAAAAGGAATTAAAATTTAATTTGTGCCACAAAAGCCGCAAGTATGTTAGCTGCAACACTGCCATACAAAGCAAATATTAAAAATGTTAATAATAAAGATATTTTCGTGCGCAACACGCCGGTCGCCTCAAGCGCTTGTGCCGCACTGAATTTTTATGCATCACCGAATGACCTTAAAAGCGCACAAGCATATTTTAATCAGCGCCGAAATGCAATTAGGCGCTTACAAGTGAATAGTCAAAAGCTTGCAGTTAATGGCTGCATAACAGTTTGCAATAATCTTTTACATGAGGGTATTCTAGGCTAGAGACCTGAATTTCGAGCATTTTTGTCGCTAAAAAAAAAAAAACATTTTTACCATCCATAAAAATATCTTCTTCTTCTTTACTGGCGTAGACACCGCTTACGCGATTATAGCCGAGTCAACAACAGCGCGCCAGTCGTTTCTTCTCTTCGCTACGTGGCGCCAATTGGATATTCCAAGCGAGGCCAGGTCCTTCTCTACTTGGTCCTTCCAACGGAGTGGAGGTCTTCCTCTTCCTCTGCTTCCCGCGGCGGGTACTGCGTCGAATACTTTCAGAGCTGGAGTGTTTTCATCCATCCGGACAACATGACCTAGCCAGCGTAGCCGCTGTCTTTTAATTCGCTGAACTATGTCAATGTCGTCGTATATCTCGTACAGCTCATCGTTCCATCGAATGCGATATTCGCCGTGGCCAACGCGCAAAGGACCATAAATCTTTCGCAGAACCTTTCTCTCGAAAAACTCGCAACGTCAACTCATCGGTTGTTGTCATCGTCCAAGCCTCTGCACCATATAGGAGGACGGGAATTATGAGAGACTTATAGAGTTTGGTTTTTGTTTGTCGAGAGAGGACTTTGCTTCTCAATTGCCTACTTAGTCCGAAGTAGCACCTGTTGGCAAGAGTTATCCTGCGTTGGATTTCTAGGCTGACATTGTTGGTGGTGTTTACGCTGGTTCCAAGATAGACGAAATTATCTACAACTTCAAAGTTATGACTGTCAACAGTGACGTGAGTGCCAAGTCGCGAGTGCGACGACTGTTTGTTTGATGACAGGAGATATTTCGTCTTGCCCTCGTTCACTGCCAGACCCATTTCTTTTGCTTCCTTGTCCAGTCTGGAGAAAGCAGAACTAACGGCGCGGGTGTTGAGGCCGATGATATCAATATCATCGGCATACGCCAGCAGTTGTACACTCTTATAAAAGATAGTACCCTCTCTGTTAAGTTCTGCAGCTCGAACTATTTTCTCCAGAAGCAGGTTGAAAAAGTCGCACGATAGGGAATCGCCTTGTCTGAAACCTCGTTTGGTATCGAACGGCTCGGAGAGGTCCTTCCCGATTCTGACGGAGCTTTTTGTGTTGCTCAACGTCAGTTTACACAGCCGTATTAGTTTTGCGGGGATACCAAATTCAGACATCGCGGCATAAAGGCAGCTCCTTTTCGTGCTGTCGAAAGCAGCTTTGAAATCGACGAAGAGGTGGTGTGTGTCGATTCTCCTTTCACGGGTCTTTTCCAAGATTTGCCGCATCGTGAATATCTGGTCGGTTGTTGATTTACCAGGTCTAAAGCCACACTGATAAGGTCCAATCAGTTTGTTGACGGTGGGCTTTAATCTTTCACACAATACGCTCGACAGAACCTTATATGCGATATTGAGGAGGCTAATCCCACGGTAGTTGGCGCAGATTGTGGGGTCTCCTTTTTTGTGGATTGGGCATAGCACACTTAAATTCCAATCGTTGGGCATACTTTCGTCCGACCATATTTTGCAAAGAAGCTGATGCATGCACCTTATCAGCTCTTCGCCGCCGTGTTTGAATAGCTCGGCCGGCAATCCATCGGCCCCTGCCGCTTTGTTGTTTTTCAGGCGGGCAATTGCTATTCGAACTTCTTCATGGTCGGGCAATGGAACGTCTGCTCCATCGTCATCGATTGGGGTATCGGGTTCGCTTTCTCCTGGTGTTGTGCGTTCACTGCCATTCAGCAGGCTGGAGAAGTGTTCCCTCCATAATTTAAGTATGCTCTGGGCATCGGTAACTAGATCACCTTTGGGGGTTCTACAAGAGTATGCTCCGGTCTTGAAACCTTCTGTAAGCCGCCGCATCTTTTCGTAGAATTTTCGAGCATTACCCCTGTCGGCCAGCTTATCAAGCTCTTCGTACTCACGCATTTCGGCCTCTTTCTTTTTCTGTCTACAAATGCGTCTCGCTTCCCTCTTCAACTCTCGGTATCTATCCCATCCCGCACGTGTTGTGGTCGATCGTAACGTTGCGAGGTAGGCAGCCTGTTTTCTCTCCGCTGCGACACGGCACTCCTCGTCGTACCAGCTGTTCTTCTGCACTTTCCGAAAACCAATGGTTTCGGTTGCAGCTGTACGTAAGGAGTTTGAAATGCCGTCCCACAGTTCCCTTATACCGAGTTGTTGACGAGTGCTCTCAGAGAGCAGGAGTGCAAGCCGAGTAGAAAAACGTTCGGCTGTCTGTTGTGATTGCAGCTTCTCGACGTCGAACCATCCTTGTGTTTGTTGGCGTGCGTTTTTTGCTGCACAGAGGCGGGTGCGAATTTTGGCTGCAACAATATAGTGGTCCGAGTCGATGTTAGGACCTCGGAGCGCACGCACATCTAAAACACTGGAGACGTGTCTTCCGTCTATCACAACATGATCGATCTGGTTGGTGGTTTTTCGATCTGGAGACAGCCAGGTAGCTTGATGTATCTTCTTATGCTGGAATCTAGTGCTACAGATAACCATATTTCGGGCCCCGGCGAAGTCGATCAGCCTCAGCCCATTTGGGGATGTTTCCGCGTGGAGGCTGAATTTACCGACCGTAGTGCCAAAGATACCTTCTTTGCCCACCCTGGCATTGAAGTCGCCAAGCACGATTTTGACATCGTGGCGGGGGCATCTCTCATAAGTGCGCTCCAAGCACTCATAAAAGGCATCTTTGGTCACATCGTCCTTCTCTTCCGTCGGGGCGTGGGCGCAAATCAGCGATATGTTGAAGAACCTCGCTTTGATGCGGATTGTGGCTAGACGTTCATTCTCCGGAGTGAATGTTAGTACTCGGCGACGGAGTCTCTCTCCCACCACGAATCCAACACCAAACTTGCGCTCCTTTATATGGCCACTGTAGTAAATGTCACAAGGACCTACTCGTCTCTGTCCTTGTCCCGTCCATCGCATTTCTTGGACGGCGGTGATGTCAGCCTTTATCTTTACGAGGACATCTACCAGCTGGGCAGCGGCACCTTCCCAATTAAGGGACCGGACATTCCAGGTGCATGCCCTCAAATCATAGTCCTTATTTCGTTTGCCATGGTCGTCATCAAAAGGGGGGTCACTCATCCGAGGCTTGTTGTTGTCTTTCATTGGGGGTGTTTTTTTACGTGGCGGGTCCCAAACCCAGCGCACAACCCTATGCAGGGGTGTTTCGCCTTCTCACTTTAGCTCGCCTTCAAACGGATGTTCTTAGGCTACCCAGAGGATACTTGGTCAAAGACCGGAAGTCGTGAGCTGCTTGAGTCATATGTAAAAGAATCGTTTCTGGCCACTCCCAAGTGAATGGCGATCAGAGAACTTTCCTCACTTGCGTGAACTTCTACACATGACTCCATAAAAATATATGGGCTGTTAAAATAAAGAGTGGTGAAAAGGGTGTCGCTATTCCCATTGTTTTGGTAATCGAAAATATAAGCAGGCTAGACTCGATTGTTCGATGATTTCGGTAGGAAGATTACGAACTGAAAATAGAACTTAACGCGAACTAGCGGTTTTAAGTATTATATCTATTTTTGAGTCATCTTTAAACATTTCCGAATTTTGTAAAACCGTAAAAACAAAAAACTTACTTCTATTATACTACATAGCAATAAGTTGAATAAAAACTCAACTTTCTACATTTCATGAAAGCGCGAATTTATTACAATCATATTTGGAATTTTGTTAACTTTTTTTATTGAGCGATGACTCACGTAGTTGCAGTAGGTACTCGACTTTGCTTCATATCCGAGATATTTACATATATTAACGTCGACATTAGCTCAAATGGGATGTATGTGTTGCAATCTACGTATACGTATATAAGATATGTGTGATATAAATTACATAGGCGGTATATAAAAGCAACCCGTCAAACAAAGTATCGTAAATCCTTATATTGGAGATATGAGGCTTAAAACGATTTCATTCATACTCAGGTTTAAATTTAATTTGGTTAAAAACATGTCCACTTTAATTCTCATTAAAATATCATACATTTAGCGTCAGGTGGAGTCCTTTAATTTGACTAAGATTTGTTACAAATTTTATATTAGGCAGATGGGAACGAAGGGCACTATAATACCGATTTTATCAGTTTTCGCCATCATGGCATACAATTACCAAACAAAGGTGCTCTCTGATTTTCATTACGATAAATCACATATTGACCGATATATACCGTATAAAGTCAACCGGAAGTTCAAAAGTTTTTATATTAAATATATGGCAGCAAAGAATAGTGCTTCTCCGATTCCTATGAGGCCCTTCTATATAAGCTGAGGGGAGTGGCCGAGATTACCATTCGATTTCCCTCATTTTAACACTGACTCAAAAGTTTTAGAAAACGTTTTCTCGGTGAGAATTATAGTCCTTTATAATATTTTCTTTAACGGCATTATATAAGTGTGGCTATGCTTATGCGCCTATCTGCAATACCAACCGACCTTGTGTGCTATGGAACATGTGTGTCACTTGTGCTATCGTTTCTACCTACAAGAGTGACGAGTAGAGGAACAGATAGTCACCCGAAAACCGTCTTGTCACCCGTAAACGTCTTGTTACCCTGATTGTTATATATATATCTATATATATGTAATAATATATTGATATATAATAGGTTGTCAAAAAAGTCTTGCTTTATATTTATTGAATGATTTATTAAATTTATTGTAATGGTTTATAACGGTTTGATGACTCATGCCTAGCTCTTGACCGATGCTACGGCTGCCACTATGCCGGCCTCTTTCGACCAATTCAGCGATTTTATCGCAATTTTCGACGACAGGCCTTCCGGAGCGTGCGCATCTTCGACCACCTCTACACCAGAACGAAAACGTTGAAACCATCGTTGTGCGGTGGCAATGGAAACTGTATCGTGTCATAAACTGCACAAATTTTATTGGCGACTTGAGATGCATTTTTGCCTTTACCGTAGTAGTACTGTAAAATATGCCGTATTTTCTCTTTATTTTGCTCTATGTTTGCGACGCTATAACTCACGAACGACATAAAAGAAACGATGATCAATCAAACACGTGTCAGCGCGTGAAATGAGCTTTCCAAAAAGGTATTGCATAGCCGAATAAAGCTAGAACTACGCACTTTCAGCGCCAACTAGCGATGATATCATCGGCCTCAACACCCGCGCCGTTAGTTCTGCTTTCTCCAGACTGAACAAGGAAGCAACGCAAATGGGTCTGGAAGTGAACGAGGGCAAGACGAAATATATCCTGTCATCAAACAAACAGTTGTCGCACTCGCGACTTGGCCCGTCACTATTTCGTCTATTTAGGAACCAGCATTAACACCACCAACAATGTCAGCCTGGAAATCAAACGCAGGATTCCTCTTACCAACAGGTGCTACTTCAGACTGAGTAGGCAACTGAAAAGTAAAGTCCTCTCTCGACGAACAAAAGCCAAACTCTATAAGTCGCTCATAATTCCCGTCCTGCTATATGGTGCAGAGGCTTGGACGATGACAACAACCGATGAGTCGACGTTGCGAGTTTTCGAGAGAAAAGTTCTGCGAAAGACGTATGGTCCTTTGCACGTTGGCTACGGTGATTATCGCATTCGATGGAATGACGAGCTGTACGAGGTATACGACGACATTGACATAGTTCAGCGAATTAAAAGACAGCGGCTACGCTGGCTAGGTCATGTTGTCCGGATGGATGAAAACACTCCAGCTCTGAAAGTATTCGACGCAGTACCCGCCGCGGGAAGCAGAGGAAGAGGAAGACCTCCACTCCGTTGGAAGGACCAGGTGGAGAAGGACCTGGCTTCGCTTGGAATATCCAATTGGCGCCACATAGCGAAGAGAAGAAACGACTGGCGCGCTGTTGTTGACTCGGATATAATCGCGTAAGCTTTGTCTACGCCAGTAAAGAAGAAGAAGATATATATATAACAAACAATCTTTAGCTAGACAACAAACGATATTGTTATTTACTTCCTCTTCCTTCTCCGATCAGTATTTGAATGATTACTTTCGAACATAATGAAATGTGAAAGTTTTTTCAGACTTGTAGAGCAGCATTTCTAATCTCGCAAGACAAACACTTTCAATGCTGTGTAAGTTCGTTTCCATTCATCGGAAATTAATGCGAGAACTATACGAGATTTAGTATAAAATAAAGGGTGATACATTTCGAGGCTCCCTACTTTTTTAGACCAAAAACAGAGAAACTTGAACTTTAATGGGGAATGTTTACTTTGCTTCGAAAGAACATTCTTCGGCATTTATTTTTTGAAGAATATCTCTTTCAAAAGTTGGCCGCGGCTACGGATCGATGGTCCATCCGTTTAATCCAATTTTCGATGACTCGTTCGAGCATTTCGACTGGTAACTAACATGCGTGATGTTTTGCTCCACAGAAAAATGTCTAACAGTGTGATATCACACGATTTTGGTGCCCAATCCACAGGATCAAAACGTGAAATTATTTGCTCACCAAAGGGTTCTCTCAATAATTTCGTTGATTGTTGCGATGTATGGGAAGTGGCGCCGTCTTGTTTAAACCAAATGTCGCCGAAGTCACGAACTTCAATTTCAGGCATAAAATAGTAGTTATAACGGTTTTGAAGAAATAAGGACCGATGATTCCACCGGTCAACAAACCTCTTCAAACCGTTGTTTTTCTGGATGAAATGGTTCAGGTTCCTCTACGTTCCAATTGCGACAATTTTGCTAGTTTACATATTGATTGAGCCAGAAACTTTCCTCATCGGTGAACAAAATGCTTGCAACTTTTTATCGCTTGGGAAAGTCGATTAGCTTCAGTTCTTGCACAAGCTGTATTTTGTGCGCTTCCAATTTTAGATCTTGACATAAAATGCGCCAATTCGTTTCATACGTCAGTCGGAGTTGCTGCGAACGGCGCCGAATCGGGTCTCCACGGTCTTCGTGGATTCTCAACTAGGCCTGCTATATTTTCTTCACCACTTGCGAGACGTGGTATGTGCGGTCGAATATTATCCAATAATGTATGCTGGGTCCCAAGATAAATTATGGTGTTATGATGAGTCGAGTCGAATAGATATGTTCGAAAAAATTATAATAAAACAAGTAAGGAACTAAGAAGTTCAAGTATAACTGATCATTTCATAATCGAGATAGACATAGGGTTATACTCGTATATATGTATATACAATGTATAAATGGTCAGGATGACAAGAAAGTTTCTGCCCGTCCCTCCGTTCGTCCCTGCAAGCTATAACTTGAGTAAAAATTGAGATATCTTCATGAAACTTGGTGTGCAGGTTTCTTAGTACAAAACAAATTACGAGTTCGTAAGTGGGCGTAATCTGACCACTTCCGCGTCCACAAATCGCCAATGACCGAAAGCATATAAAGGTACATGACTAAGCATTACATTCAGATATAAAACTGTAATTTGACACAGGGGTTCGCAGTAGCGTGGCCTGCCCTCCAATAAGTTTAATATACATATCTTCAAACCACTAAAACTGCAACTACCAAATTCGAGCGGCACTAATACTAAAATGAATTAAATCGGATGAAAACGCCGTTCACTCAAAAGCACTAAAATCTAAAACTGAATGCGCCAGAGACGTTAAAATTTACTTCCGATATGGTATGAGAAGGCTTTATGGGAGGCCAGGTAATAATTGGACGATGGGCGTGGCCCACTTTTTGGTAAAATGCCATATCTCGGGACTCGACTGACCGATTTTGACAAAATTTAGCATTTTTTTATATTCCTATGTTATGTTGCGAAAATGAGCGAAATCGGACAATAACCCCACCTACTGCCAATAAGGCACAATTTTAAATTCAGTTTGATTCTTTTTTTTCTGGTACACAAATAACGAAGCAATTAATATAACGGGATTAAACTTCGCACGAATAATGCCTTATGACCAAAACCTTTTCAAATCTAAATAAAACTGTTCAAGCTAGTAGTTGACCTTTGACCAAAAATATCGGTCAATGTGTGAGATATATAATTGAAAATCATGAATAATGCTTTTCCGACAATAATGTGTCTGTGTGTAAAAAATGGGTTGAATTGGGTCTACACTTCCATTAGCCCCATATGCCTAATATAAAGATAATCGAACTTCCGGGTAGCTTTTTACCGCATATATCGGCCAATATATGGGTTATCTTAATGAAAATAAGGGAGATTGTTTTATTCAAAACTGTGTATCTTAATGCCTAAAATAGATAAATTTGAGCGAAAACTTGACCCAGCCTCTATATAACGAACATCATGATTTTCGAACATCCGGCTGACTTTACTCTATATGATTGGTTTTATAGGATGTGGCATGTTAATAGTATGTGGTATAGGGAAAAATAGATAAATTCGAGTCGGTTTTCTAACAAACCTTATGTGTCTTTCCGTGTATGAGTTTTACTTGTATATATAAAATTGCTTGGATTTCGATCCTCTGGTTGACGAACTGGTCCAACAGTTTTTGAAAGAGCGGAATAAAGTACTTGTACAGAAAGCTTTTTTATTGGGCGACTCTTGAAGATGTTTTGACATAGGTTATAGTCCAAGGCAACGGTGTTATTTCTGAAGAAATTATTGAGATTGAGTCAGCATATAGTTGTCATACAAAGTGACTAGTCAAAATCAAGTTCTTTTGTGGAAACTTTTCTCTTTCTATTTTTGAGGGATATTCTAGTTCCATGCCAGCGAAGTTAATGTTTTTCTCATTCCAAATCTCATTTTGTTACAATTGCAAGGCACACAAAACAAACCTAAGATTGTCAAACGCGGATATTCACCAGTGGAAACATTTTGCTGCTATTTGTATTTCTTAAAAATAAGAACTGAGTCATCAAACCACCAAAATGAAAGCTGCACCCTAAACAATAAGTTAGTAGTGTACTAATAAATCAATTTTTTTTCTGTCAAGATCTGGCGATAGTGTAAGAAGGTCAAAAATCTTCACGATGTAGACTCTTGACTTTAATACATAGTGTTATTCGAAAACAGAACAAAATGAGTTTTCAAGAAATTGAGTTCAAACAAAGGTACTTTAACAAAAAATGTAAATTTTTATACATTTATTTTTTGTTACATTTTTACATAATTTTTACATATACTAATTCTCATTTTTTTATAAATACTAATTCTCATTTCCAATACAACTATGCTGAACTAAAAATTAAAATCTCACTAATAAACATTATTCTATTAAATTTGAATAAGTTCAAAAACCAATTCTAGGGTAATTACTTTAAAATAAATTTGTAAAATTTACTGTTACTTATAAGTTTCAAATGTAAAGTCCGCACTGAGACAATATCAAAAAAATTTGCTAACTTATTGCTTGTGTATCAAGAAAATTTGGCAACAGTTATCTAAATTAAGTGGTCTATAAAATAAGTACAAATAAGCACATAATCGTAAATATACAGATATATATGTATAATGTATGTAAACGTTTGTTTGTCTATGCTACGCTATAACTTTTACTTAGATATCTTTGCTAAGATCTGCTCTGCAATGCGGCATTTAAAACGCAAATGCAAAACTTTTTAAGCGTCAGATTTTAGCGGCAAGCCTCTCCCGCAGGCGCTTAAAGCATCGAACTTCGGAATGCGCACACAGGGTTACAAAAATTTCAAGATGAAAAAGCAAATAAAAGAGTTTACTTTTTGAACATAAAAGCATACTTACTTATCAATAAATACCCAGTAGGAAACTTAATAGATACCTCGCAAAAAACTTGTAATAAAGTAGTACAGCATTCGGTTCACAATCAGAGCAGTGAAGTATGTTATTTTTTTGCAATATAATTCATTCGTGAATAGTATAAACTTTATCGCTCTTTCTATTATTCTATTCCT
>JAPZAG010003511.1:0-10195 GCA_027475135.1 Bactrocera correcta | reverse complement strand
TACAACAAAATCGTCTTTATACCTAAATATGTAAACTTCAGTTCGCTAAAGGAGGTTTATTAACTTAAATATGTTAAACCAGTTATCTGAAGCATTTCGATATCGATTGCGAAATATATATATACAAGAAAATCGACTTTATACCTAAATATAAGATTACGGATTTCTTCCACATGTACTGCCGTTATGCCGCCATGGCTTTATATCACCTTCAATACGTTAAAGAAGGTTAATTATTTTAAATATGTTAAACTAATGGTTTGAAGCATTTCAAAATCGATTGCTAAATGTGTAAAAAAAAGAAAATCGACTTTATTTCTAAAAATAAAATTATAACTTTACGGAATTATTCTAAACGCACTGCCGTTATGCCGCCATGGCTTTATATTAATTTCAAACGTTAAAGAAGGTTAATTAACTTAAATATGTTAAACTAATGATTTTGAAGCATTTCGATATCGATTGCTATATGTATATATACAAGAAAATCGACTTTATATCTAAATATAAGATAACGGAATTCTTCAAAATGCACTGTCGTTATGCCGTTAAGGCTTTATGTAGACTTCAGTAAGATAGAGAGGGTTAATTAACTTAAATATGTTAAACTAATAATTGGAAGCATTTCAAAATCGTTTGCTAAATAAATATAAATTTCGGTAAGTTAAAGAAGTTTAATTTACTTAAATATGCTAAACTAATGATTTGAAGCATTTCGATATCGATTGCTTAAGGTGTATGTAAAAGAAAATCGATTTTATACCCAAATATAAGACTACGGAATTCTTCCAAATGTACTAACGTTATGCTGCCATGGCTTTATATCACCTTCAATACGTTAAAGAAGGTTAACTATTTTAAAATATGTTAAACTAATGGTTCGAAGCATTTCGATATCGATTGCTTAATGTGTAAATAAAAGAAAATCGACTTTATATCTAAAAATAAAATTATAACTTTACGGAATTATTCTAAATGCATTGGCGTTATACCGTTAAGGCTTTATGTAGACTCAGTAAGCTAAAAAGCGTTTATTATCTTAATATGTTAAACTAATGATTTAAAGCATTTCGATATCGATAGCTAAATGCGTATATACAAGAAAATCGTCTTTATACCTAAATATGAGATTACGGAATTCTTCTACATGCACTGCCGTTATGCCGCCATGGCTTTTGCCAACTTCAGATCGCTAAAGACGGTTTATTAACTTAAATATGTTAAACTTATGAGATGAAGCATTTCGATATCGATTGCATAATGCGTATATACAACAAAAACGGCTTTTTACCTTAATATAATATTACGGAATTCATCCAAATACACTGCCGTTATACCGTTATAGCTTTATGTAAACTTCAGTAATATAAAGAAGGTTAATTAACTTAAATATGTAAAACTAATGATTTAAAGCATTTCGTTATTGATTGCTAAATGTGTATATACAAGAAAACCGACTTTATACCTAAATATGAGACTACGGACTTCTTCTAAATGCACTGCCGTTATGCCGCCTGGCTTTATATCAACTTCAATACGTTAAAGAAGGTTAATTAATTTAAATATGTTAAACTAATGATTTGAAGCATTTCGATATCGCTTGCTAAATGTGTACATACAAGAAAATCAAATTTATACCTATATGTAAAATTACGGAATTCATCCAAATGCACTGCCGTTATACCGTTATGGCTTTATGTAAACTTCAGTAAGAAAAAGAAGGTTAATTAACCTAAATATGCTAAACCAGTTATTTGAAGCATTTCGATTTCGATTGCTAAATGCGTATATACAACAAAATCGAATTTATACCTAAATATAAGATTACGGAATTCTTCTAAATGCACTGTCGTTAGGCCGCCATGGCTTTTTATCACCTTCATTACGTTAAAGAAGCTTCATTATTTTAATATTTTAAACTAGTAATTTGAAGAATTTCGATATCGTTTGCTAAATGTGAAAATACAAGAAAATCGCCTATATACCTAAATATAAAATTATAACATTACGGAATTCTTCTAAATGCACTGCCGTTATACCGTTAAGGCTTTATGTAGACTTCAGTAAGCTAAAAAATATTTATTAACTTAATAGGTTAAACTAATGATTTGAAGCACTTCGATATCGATTGCTTAATGTGTGTATACAAGAAAATCGAATTTATACCTAAATATAAGATTACGGAATTCTTCTACATGCACTGTTGTTATGCCGCCACGACTATATGCCAACTTCAGATCGTTGATGAAAGTTTATTAACTTAAATATGTTAAACTAATGATTTGAAGCATTTCGATATCGATTGCTAAATGAGTATATACAAGAAAATCGACTTTATACCTAAATATAAGATTACGTAATTCTTCTAAATTCTTTGCCGTTATGCCGTTAAGGTGTTTGTAGACTTCAGTAAGATAAAGAGGGTTAATTAACTTGAATATGTTAAACTAATGATTTGAAGCATTTCGAAAGCGATTGCTAAATGAGTGCATACAAGAAAATCGACTTTATACCTAAATATAAGATTACGGAATTCTTCCAAATGTACTGTCGTTATGCCGCCATGGCTTTATTTTAACTTTAATATGTTAAAGAAGGTTAATTAACTAAAATATGTTAAACTTATGATTTGAGGCATTTCGATATCGATTGCTAAATGTTTATATACAAAAAAATCGACTTTATACCTAAACATAAGCTAACGGAATTCTTCTACATGCACTGCCGTTATGCCGCCATGGCTTTATGCACACTTCAGTTCGTTAAAGGAAGTTTATTAACTTAAATATGTTCAACTAATGAGTTGAAGCATTTGGATATCGATTGCGAAATATATATTTACAAGAAAATCGACTTTATACCTAAATATAAGATTACGGAATTCTTCCAAATGCACTGCCGTTATACCGTTATGGATTTATGTAAACTTCAGTAAGATAAATAAGGTTAATTAACTTAAATATGTTAAACTAATGAGTAGAACCATCTCGATATCTATTGCTAAATGTGTATATTCAACAAAATCGACTTTATTCCTAGATATAAGATTACGGAATTCTTCCAAATGCACTGCCGTTATACCGTTATGGCTTTATGTAAACTTCAGTAAGAAAAAGAAGGATAGTTAACTTAAATATGTTAAACTAATGATTTGAAGCATTTCGATATCGATTGCTAAATGTGTATATATTTACTTTCTACCTAAATATAAGATTACGGAATTCTTCCAAATGCACTGCCGTTATGGCTTTATGTAAACTTCAGTACGATAAAGAAGGTTAATTAACTTAAATATGCTAAACTAGTTATTTGAAGCATTTCGATGTCGATTGCAAAATGTGTATATACAAGAAAATCGTGTTTATACCTAAATATAAGATTACGGAATTCTTCCACATGTTCTGTCGTTATGGCTTTATATCAACTTCAATACGTTAAAGAAGGTTAGTTAACTTAAATATGTTAAACTAATGATTTGAAGCATTTCGATATCGCTTGCTAAATGTGTATTTACAAGAAAATCGAATTTATACCTAAACATAAGATTACGGAATTCTTCCAAATGTACTGTCGTTATGGCTTTATATCAACTTCAATACGTTAAGGAAGGTTAGTTATTTTAAATATGTTAAACTTATGGTTTGAAGCATTTCAATATCGACTGCTAAATGTGTAAATATAAGAAAATCGACTTTATACCTAAATATAAGATAACGGAGTTCTTCTAAATGCAGTGCAGTTATATCGTTAAGGCTTTATGTAGACTTCAGTGCGTTAAAGAAGGTTTATTAACTTAAATATGTTAAACTAATGATTTGAAGCATTTCGATATCGATTGCTAAATGTGTATATACAAGAAAATCGACTTTATACCTAAATATAAGATTAGGGAATTCTTCCAAATGTACTGTCGTTAAGCCGCCATGGCTTTGTATCAACTTCAATACGTTAAAGAAGGTTAGTTATTTTAAATATGTTAAACTTATGGTTTGAAGCATTTCGATATCGACTGCTAAATGTGTAAATACAAAAAAATCGACTTTGTACCTAAATATAAAATTATAACATTACGGAATTCTTCTAAATGCACTGCCGTTATACCGTTAAGGCTTTATGTAGACTTCAGTAATCTAAAAAATGTTTATTAACTTAGTATGTTAAACTAATGATTTGAAGCATTTCGATATCGATTGCTAAGTGCGTATATACAAGAAAATCGAATTTATACCTAAACATAAGATTACGGAATTCTTCCAAATGTACTGTCGTTATGCCTCCATGGCTTTATATCAACTTCAATACGTTAAAGAAGGTTAATTAACTTAAATATGTTAAACTAATGATATGAAGCGTTTCGATATCGCTTGCTAAATGTGTATTTACAAGAAAATCGAATTTGTACCTAAACATAAGTTTACAGAATTCTTCCAAATGTACTGTCGTTATGGCTTTATATCAACTTCAATACGTTAAAGAAGGTTAATTAACTTAAATATGTTAAACTAATGATTTGAAGCATATCGATATCGCTTGCTACACGAGTGTATACAAGAAAGTCGAATTTATACCTAAATATAAGATAACGGAGTTCTTCTAAATGCAGTGCAGTTATACCGTTAAGGCTTTATGTAGACTTCAGTGCGACAAAGAAGGTTTATTAACTTAAATATGTTAAACTAATGATTTGAAGCATTTCTATATCGATTGCTAAATGTGTATATACAAGAAAATCGACTTTATACCTAAATATAAGATTAGGGAATCCTTCCAAATGTACTGTCGTTAAGCCGCCATGGCTTTGTATCAACTTCAATACGTTAAAGAAGGTTAGTTATTTTAAATATGTTAAACGTATGGTTTGAAGCATTTCGATATCAACTGCTAAATGTGTAAATATAAGAAAATCGACTTTATACATAAATATAAAATTATAACATCACGGAACTCTTCTAAATGCACTGCCGTTATACCGTTAAGGCTTTATGTAGACTTCAGTAATCAAAAAAATGTTTATTAACTTAGTATGTTAAACTAATGATTTGAAGCATTTCGATATCGATTGCTAAATGCGTATATACAAGAAAATCGAATTTATACCTAAACATAAGATTACGGAATTCTTCCAAATGTACTGTCGTTATGCCGCCATGGCTTTATATCAACTTCAATACGTTAAAGAAGATTAATTAATTTAAATATGTTAAACTAACGATTTGAAGCATTTCGATATCGCTTGCTAAATGTGTACATACAAGAAAATCAAATTTATACCTAAATATAAGATAACGGAATTCTTCTAAATGCACTGCCGTTATGCCGTTAAGGCTTTATGTTAACTTCCGTTCGTTAAAAAAGGTTTACTAACTTAAATATGTTAAACTAATGTTATGAAGCATTTCGATATCGCTTGCTAAATGTGTATATAAAAGAAAATGGAATTTATACCTAAACATAAGATTACGGAATTCTTCCAAATGTTTTGTCGTTATGCCACCATGGCTTTATATCAACTTCAATACGTTAAAGAAGGTTAATTAACCTAAATATGTTAAACTAATGATTTTAAGCATTTCGATATCGATTGCTAAATGCGTATATACAACAAAATCGACTTTATACCTCAATATAAGATTACGGAATTCTTCCACATGTACTGCCGTTATGCCGCCATGGCTTTATATCGCCTTCAATACGTTTAAGAAGGTAAACTATTTTAAATATGTTAATTTAATGGTTTGAAGCATTTCGATATCGATTGCTAAATGTGTAAATAAAAGAAAATCGACTTTATACCTAAAAATAAAATTATAACTTTACGGAATTCTTCTAAATGCACTGGCGTTATACCGTTAAGGCTTTATGTAGACTTCAGTAAGCTAAAAAGCGTTTATTATCTTAATATGTTAAACTAATGATTTGAAGCATTTCGATATCGATTGCTAAATATGCAAGTACAAGAAAATCGATTTTATACCTAAATATGAGATTAGGGAATTCTTCTACAAGCACTGCCGTTATGCCGCCATGGCTATATGCCAACTTCAGATCGTTAAAGAAGGGTTATTAACTTAAATATGTTAAACTAATGAGATGAAGCATTTCGATATCGATTGCTAAAATCGACTTTTTACCTTAATATAAGATTACGGAATTCATCCAAATGCACTGCCGTTATACCGTTATGGCTTTATGTAAACTTCAGTAAGATAACGAAGGTTAATTAACTTAAATATGCTAAACTAATGATTTGAAGCATTTCGTTATCGATTGCTAAATGTGTATATACAAGAAAACCGACCTTATACTTAAATATAAGACTACGGACTTCTTCTAAATGCACTGCCGTTATGCCGCCATTACTTTATATCAACTTCAATACGTTAAAGAAGGTTAATTAACTTAAATATGTTAAACTACTGATTTGAAGCATTTCGATATCGCTTGCTAAATGTGTACATACCAGAAAATCAAATTTATACCTAAATATAAGATAACGGAATTCTTCTAAATGCATCGCCGTTATGCCGTTAAGGCTTTATGTAGACTTCAGTAAGACAGAGAGGGTTAATTAACTTGAATATGTTAAACTAATGATTTGAAGCATTTCGATATCGATTGCTAAATATGTAAATACAAGAAAATCGACTTTATACCTAAATATAAGAATACGGAATTCTTCTAAGTGCACTGCGGTTATACCGTTAAGGCTTTATGAAGACGTCAGTGCGTTAAAGAAGGTTTATTAACTTAAATATGTTAAACTAATGATTTGAAGCATTTCGATATAGATTGCTAAATGTATATATACAAGAAAATCGACTTTATACCTAAATAAAAGATTACGGAATTCTTCTACATGCACTGCCGTTATGCCGCCATGGCTTTATGCTAACTTTAGTGCGTTAAAGAAGCATTATTACCTTAAATATATTAAACTAATGATTTGAAGCATTTCGATATCGATTGGTAAATTAGTATATACAACAAAATCGACTTTATACCTAAATATAAGATTACGGAATTCTTCTAAATGCACTGCAGTTACACCGTTAAGGCTTTATGAAGACTTCTGTGCGTTAAAGAAGGTTTATTAACTTAAATATGTTACATAATGATTTGAAGCATGTCGATATCGATTGCTGTATGCGTATATACAAGAAAATCGACTTTATACCTAAATATAAGATAACGTAATTCTTCTAAATGCACTGCCGCTATGCTGTTATGGCTTTATATAAATTTCAGTACGTTAAAGAAGCTTAGTTTACTCAAATATGTTAAACTAATGATTTGAGCATTTCGATATCGATTGCTAAATGTGTATGTACAAGAAAATCGATTTTATACCTAAATAAAAGCTTACGGAATTCACCCAAATCTTTTGCCGTTATGCCGCTTTGGCTTTATGTAAACTTCAGTAAGATAAAGAAGGTTAATTAACCTAAATATGCTAAACCAGTTATTTGAAGCATTTCGATTTCGATTGCTAAATGCGTATATACAACAAAATCGAATTTATACGTAAATATAAGATTAGGGAATTCTTCCAAATGTACTGTCGTTAAGCCGCCATGGCTTTGTATCAACTTCATTACGTTAAAGAAGTTTAGTTATTTTAAATATGTTAAACTTATGGTTTGAAGCATTTCGATATCGACTGCTAAATGTGTAAATATAAGAAAATCGACTTTATAGCTAAACATAAAATTATAACATCACGGAATTCTTCTAAATGCACTGCCGTTATACCGTTAAGGCTTTATGTAGACTTCAGTAATCTAAAAAATGTTTATTAACTTAGTATGTTAAACTAATGATTTGAAGCATTTTGATATCGATTGCTAAATGCGTATATACAAGAAAATCGAATTTATACCTAAACATAAGATTACGGAATTCTTCCAAATGTACTGTCGTTATGCCGCCATGGCTTTATATCAACTTCAATACGTTAAAGAAGGTTAATTAATTTAAATATTTTAAACTAACGATTTGAAGCATTTCGATATCGCTTGCTAAATGTGTACATACAAGAAAATCAAATTTATACCTAAATATAAGATAACGGAATTCTTCTAAATGCACTGCCGTTATGCCGTTAAGGCTTTATGTTAACTTCAGTTCGTTAAAAAAGGTTTATTAACTTAAATATGTTAAACTAATGTTATGAAGCATTTCGATATCGCTTGCTAAATGTGTATATAAAAGAAAATGGAATTTATACCTAAACATAAGATTACGGAATTCTTCCAAATGTACTGTCGTTATGCCGCCATGGCTTTATATCAACTTCAATACGTTAAACAAGGTTAATTAACCTAAATATGTTAAACTAATGATTTGAAGCATTTCGATATCGCTTGCTAAGTGTATACATACAAGAAAATCAAATTTATACCTAAATATAAGATAACGGAATTCTTCTAAATGCACTGCCGTTATGCCGTTAAGGCTTTATGTTAACTACAGTTCGTTAAAAAAGGTTTATTAACTTAAATATGTTAAACTAATGTTATGAAGCATTTCGATATCGCTTGCTAAATGTGTATATAAAAGAAAATGGAATTTATACCTAAATATAAGATTAGGGAATCCTTCCAAATGTACTGTCGTTAAGCCGCCATGGCTTTGTATCAACTTCATTACGTTAAAGAAGTTTAGTTATTTTAAATATGTTAAACTTATGGTTTGAAGCATTTCGATATCGATTGCTAAATGTGTAAATAAAAGAAAATCGAATTTATACCTAAAAATAAAATTATAACTTTACGGAATTATCCTCAATGCACTGGCGTTATACCGTTAAGGCTTTATGAAGACTTCAGTAAGCTAAAAAGCGTTTATTATCTTAATATGTTAAACTAATGATTTGAAGCATTTCGATATCGATAGCTAAATGCGTATATACAAGAAAATCGACTTTATACCTAAATATGAGATTACGGAATTCTTCTACATGCACTGCCGTTATGCCGCCATGGCTATATGCCAACTTTAAATCGTTAAAGAAGGTTTATTAACTTAAATATGTTAAACTTATGGGATGAAGCATTGCGATATCGATTGCTAAATGTGTATATACAAGAAAATCGACTTTTTACCTTAATATAAGATTACGGAATTCATCCAAATGCACTGCCGTTATACCGTTATGGCTATATGTAAACTTCAGTAAGATAAAGAAGGTTAATTAACTTAAATATGTAAAACTAATGATTTGAAGCATTTTTTTATCGATTGCTAAAAGTACATATACAAGAAAACCGACTTTATACCTAAATATAAGACTACGGACTTCTTCTAAATGCACTGCCGTTATGCCGCCATGGCTTTATATCAACTTCAATACGTTAAAGAAGGTTAATTAACTTAAATATGTTAAACTAATGATTTGAAGCATTTCGATATCGCTTGCTAAGTGTATACATACAAGAAAATCAAATTTATACCTAAATATAAGATAACGGAATTCTTCTAAATGCACTGCCGTTATGCCGTTAAGGCTTTATGTAGACTTCAGTAAGACAGAGAGGGTTAGTTAACTTGAATATGTTAAACTAATGATTTGAAGCATTTCGATATCGATTGCTAAATATGCAAGTACAAGAAAATCGACTTTATACCTAAATATAAGAATACGGAATTCTTCTAAATGCACTGTCGTTAGGCCACCATGGCTTTATATCACCTTCATTACGTTAAAGAAGGTTAATTATTTTAAATATGTAAAATTAATGATTTGAAGAATTTCGATATCGATTGCTAAATGCGTATATACAACAAATTCGGCTTTATATCTAAATATAAGATTACGGAATTCTTCGAAATACACTGCCGTTATGACGTTATGGCTTTATGTAAATTTCAGTACGTTAAAGAAGGTTAATTTACTTAAATATGCTAAGATGTGTGTACAAGAAAATCGATTTTATACCTAAATAAAAGATTACGGAATTCTCTTTAACATACTGCCGTTATGCCGTTATGGCTTTACGTAAACTTCAGTAAGATAAAGAAGGCTAATTAACCTAAATATGCTAAACCAGTTATATGAAGCATTTCGATATTGCTAAATGCCTATATACAACAAAATCGAACTTATACCTAAATATAAGATTACGGAATTTTTCTAAATGCACTGTCGTTATGTCGCCATGGCTTTATATCACCTTCGTTACGTTAAAGAAGGTCAATT
>JAPZAG010003510.1:0-10198 GCA_027475135.1 Bactrocera correcta | reverse complement strand
CATATGTATGTTTATGCTGCAAGTTATAAACTTAAAAACTTGATCGTGCTTGGCAGTTGGCTGTCGTTTGCTTGAGCATTTCAAATTGGCGTAAATTAATTTTTAAAAATTAGCGTGAAGCTTAAATGATATTTATTCAATGATTTCATAGCAATTTGTCAGCTGTGTTGTGTTTTTTCCTTATTTGTTTTGTTTTCGCTTGCTTGAAGGCATTAAGTAATTTTGCAATAGATTGAAGTGGCATTAGAGCGATACATATTTATATGTGACCTGGTCTACGAAAAGGGGGCTTAGGTGTAAAAAAAAAAAAAAATAAAATAAAAATAAAAAAAAAAAAAAAAAAAAATAATTGATTTTTTGCTTATGATGCTTAATGAAAATATCAAAATCGATATTTACAGTTATTAACTATTAGCTTTAGACACGCTTGTAGCTTATACTTTTTACCTTCAGGCATATTCCTAATACAGTCGTACTTCTAACCCATCAAATAGTTAAACACTCAACAATGTGGTGCACAGACTCCAGTCACTAAGCGGTTACATGGGTTTAGGGGTTTTAAAAACAATCAAATTTTTTTATTGTCTTATTAAATTCAAAAACCTCTAGAATATTGTCCTAAATTTCAATTTCAAGTTGATCCAAGTAATAGTTTCGGAGATACAGCCTTGAAATCTTGTGCATTTGTCATTCAAACCTTTCTGAAAACTGTGATTTTGAAACCGGTTGGCAAGATTTCTCGGGACTTCCTCAACCGATTTTCCTGAAATTTTACACAGATCTTTGAGATACAATTCTTACAGACTTGGACGAAGAATTTTTTTAGAATTTAACTATTTGAATAAAAAAAAATTTTAAATTATACCCTGAACAGGGTATAATAAGTTTGTCACGATGTTTGTAACACCCAGAGGGAAGTGTCGGAGACCCTATAAAGTATATATATAAATGATCAGTAAGTTGAGTTAAGTCGATTTAGCCATGTCCGTCTGTCTGTCCGTCCGTCTGTCTGTATATATACAAACTAGTCCCTCAGTTTTTAAGATACCCTTTTGAAATTTTGCAAACGTCATTTTTTCTTCAACAAGCTGCTCATTTGTCGGAACGGCCGATATCGGACCACTATAACATATAGCTGCCATATAAACTGAACGATCGGAATCAAGTTCTTATATGGAAAACTTTCACATTTGACAAGATATATTAACGGAATTTCGTATATATTATTTTCTAAGGCAACAATGTAATCTCCAAAGAAATAGTTCATATCGGTTGACTATCGCATATAGCTGCCATACAAACTGAGCGATCGGAGTCAAGGGCTTGTATGGAAAACTTTTACATTTGACAAGATATATTCACGAAATTTGGTATAGATTATTTTTTAAGGCAACAATGTACTTGTTCAGTACGCGTTACTACAGCATATACATAGCTTCCATACAAACTGGACACATAGTTACTAACAGAAATGCACCTATGAAGTGTATTTAGCTTCGGTGCAACCGAAGTTAACGTTTTTTCTTTTTTTTTTTTTTTTGTAAAAATGTCTGCCAAAAATACAGTTTTCAGCTTTTTTTCCTTTTCTCAAGTTCCAATTTAAGATTTTAACTAAAATTATGTTTCTATAAGGAGTTATCCTAACAACGTTGGCGCATCTTTTTTTCGAAGAAGAAGTCGTCGCAATGGCCGAGTATAAAATATTTTTTTCCAAAAATTTCAGGATTTCTTTGTAACAATAAAAAATTCTAATAAAATGCTTCCTTTTCTTATATGAGAAAAAATTTTTGAAAAAAGGCATAACTGAAATGTTAGAACACCTCCTCTGTTGGTCATCCGGACTTACAATTAGATTTAGATATCTTAGAACTTCGCAGTTCAGGAACTAGATGAATTATCAAAATTAAATTGAATCATTCTTAAACTTCACGAAAAGCTTTGACATAGAGGATCTATGAGGAACTTTTCAGCTCAAATTGAACTGAACCTTCATCTGTCATTACAAATGATCAGTAGGACTATGCGTGTCCAGCCAGTATAACCTCACCTAAGCTACCGTTCCAGTGGAAGAAAGTGTGATTTTTTTCCAATTTTCCCGAAAAGCCTCTTCAACTGAATTATGAAGATTTTTCTTAACAATCATATTGAATAGCATAACTCATAAATACCTGCTTCTACTTAACAAGCTACACATTATTAATTTTAAAAATACCCTTATCAAAATACATACAAACAGGAGTGGAAGCATAAGCATCGTTTGCTATTCAATGTGAAGAGCGAAATGATGAAACTCAATTTGTACTTGAAATAAACTTTCGACCGCCTGCAATGGCACTTCACTTCACTTCCTCACTCCCCGCAACGCAACGCCACACAATTCGTAATAATTTATTTGCATGCCAATACTTATGCGCTCGAATGCCTCCACTCAATTGTCCGGCCATACACCGCTGGCAACAACAACAACAGCCGCACCACACTTAAGTACAACAATCGGCCAGCCAACAGCTGGAAGACAACAAATTTTGCAACAACTACCGCAGCTGCCCGGCGATTGCTAGACAACGATCCCAGCAACCAGCCAGCAGCCACCTTGTCTGACTATTTGTCCAATCAGCGATACAATGGCACTCATAAATACACATACACATTTGCACGCCCGTATATCCGCTGCTACTTGAGTGCAATGCACATTCATATGAATTTGCAACAGCAACACTTGCGGCATGTGGCACGCTGTGCTCGCTCCATCAACAGTAGGTGGAGCTGTGAATACGGGTATAAATATGCATGCAGCTATGTATGTTTGTAAGTAGCAACCAAATTTATTTGCACAATTGCAACAGATAGCAAAACACCGACCAGCAACAACAACAATATAAATATGCAAAGAAACGCCAATAACAAAAGAAGCAGTAGAAAGAGCTCATGCAACGGCAAAGACAAATACGCTTACATGGCGAACGCTGAGCAGCTACTTGCCTTCGTTGGGTACTCTTGCCTCTGAGGCACTGAGGTAAAAAAAGCTTGGCTCTACAAACGGTGCGCATATTGGCTGCAAAAAATAAATGGAAATTATTACTTGGCAAGACCGGCGGATCGTTTGTTGCAGATTTGCAGCCAAAGCTATGATTAAGTTATACAATATTGACCATTAAGGTGCGCAATGCCATGGTCGAATCATAGAGCTGGGCTAGTTGAGCGCCTGTGATTTAGAAGCCTTGAAGCGTAATAACCATATGCAAGCAGATATTATGTTTAAATGTGTGTGAAAAAGTGTTATTTTGTATGTATATAGTATAAGCATGCAATTGTAGCAGCTATAATTCAAAACCACATATTTGAAAAATTAGTTGTTTGATGGAAATTTGTGAGAGCCAATCGATTGAGATGATTATATGATTTTTAAGATATGATTAATAATAAGTTCACAAAATTCCGTGCACTTAGTAACAATGCACTTTCAGTAGTTTTAACACAAAATCCAGTATTTGAATGATCGGTTGTATGGCAGCTACTAAATATCATTTACCACGGCTCTTGATAATAATCACTGAATACTTTTTATACATGGGTCATTCCATTCATTGGCGACATAGTTTTGTACCCATGGTTCTCCGATTTTGACCAAACTTTAGAATATCATAATTTAGACCAAAAGAAGAATATCTATTAACTTTTTAGTGGTCAAAGTTGCTCCATTGTTTTTTTGGCGCGCAATTCAAATTGAGATCAAACTAAAAAATGACAATTTCTTTTATTTTTTAACGACCTCAAAACTGGGTGAAAAAAATTTTTGAGTTATCCAATCCAAAAAAATTTTCAAAATCCAAAAAAAAAAATCTTTTTTTTCAAAAACCCGGTTTTTTGTGCTTTTCCACCAAATTTTTTCAAAATTGACTTTTCTATTCGATTTCCCGTTAAATTCTACATAAAAGCAGTGTTCAAAAATATGGAACTCTGGTCTCATGAACAGCAAAATAAATGCAAAGTTGTCGCACTAATTCCAAAAAAATATTATTATTCATAATAAGATATCGATTCACAATTCAATTTCTTATGCCTAGCGGCTAATACGAAGGAGTTATAAAACAAAGTATTGCTTTTGAAAGGACGGTTGCATGTTGGTCTATGTTATAGTTTACCGAACTTAATGATTTCCATTGAATACTTGGGACACATGATTAGTAATTAATTTACACAATTTCAAGAGTTTGGTATTTAACTATTAGTTCACAAAATTTCTTATTCTTAACTGCTAGTTTTTCGAAGTAATGCTTTTTAGTGCTTGAATGACAAAATGTATAAAAACTAATTAATTTTTTTTTTGACTGATTTTGAAAATAATTTCCAAAAATTATACCTTTAGTGAATATTCTGTATGTTGGATTGAATTTTATGGAACTAACTTGAGCTAAATTTTACATAACTGGGGGGAGAAGTTGGGACATAAACGTATCCTCGGTTTTTTATTAGTAATGATATAAGTATATTGAAATTAATAAAGGCAAAATATTAATTTAAATAAATGTTATAAGTCAACTATGCGTCTCAGTCATTCTCACTCAATTTGATACCTGCTACTCTCATAGCAATCCCATGTCTCGTGGCCCGACCAACCGATTTTGACTAAATTGTAGATGGCATTATTTTTAAATTCTTATGTCACATTGTGAAAATGGACGAAATCAATCAACAACCACGCCTACTCTTCAGTGGCGGATTAAGTATTTTGCCGCCCTAGGCCCTGTTTGATTAGCCGCCCTTTTTAAAGGATGAATTTTTATTTCTTTGAGTCCGTTCATTTTATTAAGATATAATATTTATTTCATAAAAGTATAATTGTTAAACAATACAAATAAATATTTAACAACATAAATAACAGTCAGTTTTCTTAAACTATAATGTATAACTTAATTTTTAAACATCTTCTTTCTGGCTTTCGTCTGAGCAAAATCATGAATTATGTCGTTGTAATCAATTTCTTGAACTAGTTGGGCTTCAATTGACAGTAGTGCTAAAGCATTGAGTCTCTCTTGACCCATACTTGCGCGTAAATACTTTTTGACTCTTTTTAAGGTGGAAAAAGATCTTTCTCCTGAACAGTTCGTAGCCGGAGTACTCAAAACAATATATAGAGCAATGTCTACATTTGGATAAACATCTTGAAGATTTTGAGAATGCAAAAAATTGTATATTCCTTGCGCGGAACGAATATCTTTTGTTGACAGTTGAGTTGACAGTGCAAATGAATACATTCATTCGCGAAAGTATCTTCCAAATCATCAGAATACTTAGTAACTAATTCATCTGCGCGAATTTTTAATTCATTGGTATCTATTTCATATAAATTGTCGAAAAAATTAAATTTTTCGTAAAGATTAATGTAAGCACCTTTAGGTCTTGTCAATTGTACACTTCGAAAATTTTCTTCTCCAGATAGTGCTTTGGCTTTTTTTCATAATCAGAAAATTGTTTATCTCTCATCATAAATAATGCCAAAGAACTATATATTCTTATCACAGATGATAAATCAGCTTGAGAATCCTGAAGCTTCTTACTCGCAGCATTAAAGCGATCCAAAATTGCATTCCAAACAATGATTAGAATTGCTGTTTCTAGATGTTGTAATTTCTGCTGCAGTCTCTTAGTTTCAGCTCGCGTAGTAGGGCTTTCATCTTTGTTTTCACCAATAAAGTTTAGTGCAATGATTATTTCAAGCCACTCTTTTTCTAATGTGTAGCATGCATCATGTCGAGCCGACCAACGAGTTTGAGAAAGGCTTTTAAGGCTTAAACTTGTATGCTGTTTTAAAATTTCCAAACGATGTGTCGAAACGGTAAAAAAATTATATAATTCTTTCAAAGTAGAAAAAAAAAGTCAGCTGCTTCGGTAACAGATTCAGCTGCACAAGTTCCCACTAAATTTAAAGAGTGACCAGCACAAGGAACATATTCAGCTAATGGATTAGTTGTTTTAATTCGTGCTTGCACTCCTGAATATAAACCTGACATGTTGCTTGCATTATCGTAAGATTGACCACGACAATTCATTATATTTAAACTATTATGCTCAAGAGATTTTAACAAAGCATCTTCAATATCTTTAGCCTTATGGCCAGTATTTGAAATGAATTCCAGAAATCTTTTGACAATTTTACCATTTTTACGTACATATCTAATAATTATCGTGAGTTGATCAACATGAGCAATATCAGGCGTGGAATCGACAACTTCACCAAAATACTTAGTAGATTGCACTCCTTAGAAATATGTTGCAATACTTTATTTTGAATTCATAATCTAATTTCTTCGTAGATTGTCTTAGATAAATACGAAGTATTTTCACGCCAGGGTGCGCATATCATTTTAAATGTTCTGATAAAAACGGATAAAATTTAGCAAGAAGCTCGACTGAACCTAAAAAATTTCCATTATGGGGATCTCCAATTCATTCTGAATGTCCTCTAAATGACAGCTCTCTTATTGCGGGAGATTTAATTATCACAATTACTCGATGCAAAACTTTTTTCCAGTATAAAATTTCTTCATCGAGCTGCTCCATTAAACGTTTATCAACACGGCCTTGAATGACAGCTCGAGCTTTGAGGTGACTAATGTTAGTTTTGTGAAAATCCGAATTTTCATGAGCTTCAATGCGCGCTTTTGAGTTTTTCCAATCTCTAAACCCTTCACCAGTAAAAGCGTTTACTTCGCCACTCCTATCAAATAGTAAACAAATTAAAAAAAAAATTTAATAAAAAAATGTATTCAGAAAGTAAAGGATCCGTGTTTTGGGCTCTAAAACCTCGCGTGCCTAGGCGGTAATCCATCGCTGCTACTTTCCAACAATTTTAAATTCGACATGATTCCAGTACACAAATCGAGAAAAAAAATAATAAAACGGGTTAAAACTTTGTATAATTAATGTCTTTAGGGTGTGCCACCTTATGACCAAAAATTTTTAAATCCACTAACAACTTTTCAAGCCCCTAGGTACCGGATACATGTAGTTGAATTTTGATCGAAAATGTCGGTTAAAGTGTGATATACATAACTGAAATTAAGGGATAATCCTTCTCTTATTATGATATGTCTGTATGTCAAAAATGAGTTTAATCGGACCAATACTTCCTTTAGCCTCCATATACTTAATATAAAGATTTTCGAACTTCCGGTTGACTTTGTACCGCATTTATCGGCCAATATGTGAGTTATCCCAATGAAAATAAAAGAGCGTGTTTTATTCATAAGAGTGCATCTTTGTGCCTAAAATAAATGAACTTGAACGAATACTCTGCCATTTCCTATATAACTAATATCAAGACTTTCGAAGATCCAGAGTAAAGTCACTCTATATGTTTGGTTTCACACCTTAAAGTATTTCCCTTTTTTTCTTGAAAATTGCAAGTGTATAAGATGTTCAGTTGCAGCCGAAGTTAATTGTTTTTTCTTACTTGTTTATTTTTTTTTTTTATTTTAAATTTTTTTTTAATGCTTTTGACCTGCAATTTACGTGTCTACGAATGCAGTGGGTGTTCACCAAGTGGACTATCAGGCCGCTACTTTACAGCATATCCTTTTCCTAGCCTCAAGTAACCAGCATTTCATATTCTCCTTAGCTTTGTGTTGGTGTCGATTACATCACTCCACAGCAATATTACACCTCAACGACTGTCAGCAGCCATCTTCACCTCAGCTCTTTATCGTTCTCAGCTCGTGAGCATATTCCATCCATCCTCATCGTTTGTATCATCAAAGTAATCTGCTTACCAATCTGATTCAGCTGCTGTTGAAAAGGAATTTTTAAGTTATTTACCAACGAATAGCGATGAGTAGGTATAAGTTGGTTGCTGAACAACGTTTATGTGCAGTCAACATATTTTTGGTGAAAATCTTATTGGCGCCAATGATATTCATTTGCACACTTCGACGAGAATTAAGTTTTAGCATGTCTAAAAGGAATTTAGTACACATAGTGGCTTTCTTAAATCGGCGGAAAATATGTACATCATAGGTGCTTTTTTATTGGATTTTTACTGGAGAATAGATAAAATGTTTTTTTATTAGAGAATAGATGAAATGTTAGAAATGCTATTTAAATAGCGTCGGGTAGTAGAACTATAACAGTGTCAGTACCCGATTAATCATTCAGTCAGAGAACGTTTAGTGCTTCTTAATTAATAGGTATTAACGGGTGATTTTTTTGAGGTTAGGATTTTCATGCATTAGTATTTGACAGATTACGTGGGATTTCAGACATGGTGTCAAAGAGAAAGATGCTCAGTATGCTTTGACATTTCATCATGAATAGACTTACTAACGAGCAACGCTTGCAAATCATTGAATTTTATTACCAAAATCAGTGTTCGGTTCGAAATGTGTTTATCGACAAATTTTGTTCAGCGATGAGGCTCATTTCTGGTTGAATGGCTACGTAAATAAGCAAAATTGCCGCATTTGGGGTGAAGAGCAACCAGAAGCCGTTCAAGAACTGCCCATGCATCCCGAAAAATGCACTGTTTGGTGTGGTTTGTACGCTGGTGGAATCATTGGACCGTATTTTTTCAAAGATGCTGTTGGACGCAACGTTACGGTGAATGGCGATCGCTATCGTTCGATGCTAACAAACTTTTTGTTGCCAAAAATGGAAGAACTGAACTTGGTTGACATGTGGTTTCAACAAGATGGCGCTACATGCCACACAGCTCGCGATTCTATTGCCATTTTGAGGGAAAACTTCGGACAACAATTCATCTCAAGAAATGGACCCGTAAGTTGGCCACCAAGATCATGCGATTTAACGCCTTTAGACTATTTTTTGTGGGGCTACGTCAAGTCTAAAGTCTACAGAAATAAGCCAGCAACTATTCCAGCTTTGGAAGACAACATTTCCGAAGAAATTCGGGCTATTCCGGCCGAAATGCTCGAAAAAGTTGCCCAAAATTGGACTTTCCGAATGGACCACCTAAGACGCAGCCGCGGTCAACATTTAAATGAAATTATCTTCAAAAAGTAAATGTCATGAACCAATCTAACGTTTCAAATAAAGAACCGATGAGATTTTGCAAATTTTATGCTTTTTTTTTTTAAAAAAAGTTATCAAGCTCTTAAAAAATCACCCTTACTATTTAATATCAGTGTAGAGTAAGTTATTTACGTAAAATATCACAACCAAAGACTGAAGATCGGTAAAGCAGTAGAAACAATCTAGAAAAGATATTTTAAAATTACCGAAATATAGATTTCCGTCTACAATAAGTAGCACAAGTGACAAGGTCTTCCTTTTCTTAATAATTTTCTTCTTGTGGTGCATGACAAACGATGAGAAATTTCTAGAATATATATTCAATACACTGTGGACTACTTCTACTACTACTCCAATTTAACTTAGAGTGAATTTGATCTGAAGTTTTCCATATGTTAAAAAATCTAAGACTGTAAGAACTTTGAAGCATAGGGAAGTAATTTCGCACAATTCCTCCATAAAGAACTCATTATCTCAACTATCGTTTGAAATATTCGACTAAAATGAGGCGATCCAGAAGTGTCTTTTAAATTAGAATAGCTATTATTTTTAATGTAGCCCTCGTCAGCCAAAAGATAACGGGTGGGCCAACTAACGTTTTAAATTTGAATTATCTATATTTTGACATTGAAAACGTCAAATACCATTCGGAAAGTGACAGATATTCAGTAAAAAGTCTAAAACTTACTAAATGGGTCGCTATTCACTAGAAAAAAAACTGGGAAATATTGAAAACTTTTTTCCAAAGTGGTGAGTCAAGTGGATGGTCATCACCTTTTCGGACGAGGCTCATTTCCACTTCGATGGTTACATTAACAAGCAGAATTGTCACATTTGGGGCACAGAAAACCGCACGTAATCGTCGCGAAGCCAATGCACCCAGCACGAATCACTGTATGGTGCAGATTTTGGTCTGGTAGAATCATCCGCCCATTTTTCTTCGAAAATAAAGAAGGAACCGCCGTAACAATCAATGGTGAGCGATATCGCGCAATGTTAACCGAATGTTTCCTCAAGCAAAATGAAGAGAAAGACTTGGACTACATTTGTTCCAGCAGGATGGCGTTACGTGCCATACAGCAAACGCTGCACTCAATCTTTTACGCCCTATCTTCGAAAATCGCATAATCTGCAAAATAGGTGATGTGATTTGGCATCCCAGAAGCTGCCA
>JAPZAG010003509.1:0-10202 GCA_027475135.1 Bactrocera correcta | reverse complement strand
AGTTCCGTAATCTTATATTTGGGTATAAAGTCGATTTTGTTGTATATACACATCTAGCAATCGATATCCAAATGCTTCAAATCATTAGTTTAACATATTTAAGTTAATTAACCTTCTTTAACGAACGGAAGTTGGCTTAAAGCCATGGCGGCATAACGGCAGTGCATTTAGAAGAATTCCGTAATCTTATATTTAGGTATAAAGTCGATTTTTTTGTTTATACACATTTAGCTATCGATATCGAAATGCTTCAAATCATAAGTTTAACATATTAAGTTAATAAAGATTTTTTAGCATACTGAAGTCTACATAAAGCCTTAACGGTATAACGGCAGTGCATTTAGCAGAATTCCGTAATATTATAATTTTATATTTAGGTATAAAGTCGATTATCTTGTAACGGGTGATTTTTTAAGAGCTTGATAACTTTTTTAAAAAAAAAAACGCATAAAATTTGCAAAATCTCATCGGTTCTTTATTTGAAACGTTAGATTGGTTCATGACATTTACTTTTTGAAGATAATTTCATTTAAATGTTGACCGCGGCTGCGTCTTAGGTGGTCCATTCGGAAAGTCCAATTTTGGGCAACTTTTTCGAGCATTTCGGCCGGAATAGCCCGAATTTCTTCGGAAATGTTGTCTTCCAAAGCTGGAATAGTTGCTGGCTTATTTCTGTAGACTTTAGACTTGACGTAGCCCCACAAAAAATAGTCTAAAGGCGTTAAATCGCATGATCTTGGTGGCCAACTTACGGGTCCATTTCTTGAGATGAATTGTTGTCCGAAGTTTTCCCTCAAAATGGCCATAGAATCGCGAGCTGTGTGGCATGTAGCGCCATCTTGTTGAAACCACATGTCAACCAAGTTCAGTTCTTCCATTTTTGGCAACAAAAAGTTTGTTAGCATCGAACGATAGCGATCGCCATTCACCGTAACGTTGCGTCCAACAGCATCTTTGAAAAAATACGGTCCAATGATTCCACCAGCGTACAAACCACACCAAACAGTGCATTTTTCGGGATGCATGGGCAGTTCTTGAACGGCTTCTGGTTGCTCTTCACCCCAAATGCGGCAATTTTGCTTATTTACGTAGCCATTCAACCAGAAATGAGCCTCATCGCTCATCGGACACGGACGCGAAACACATTTCGAACCGAACACTGATTTTGGTAATAAAATTCAATGATTTGCAAGCGTTGCTCGTTAGTAAGTCTATTCATGATGAAATGTCAAAGCATACTGAGCATCTTTCTCTTTGACACCATGTCTGACATCCCACGTGATCTGTCAAATACTACTGCATGAAAATCCTAACCTCAAAAAAATCACCCGTTATATACACGTTTCGCAATCGATATCGAAATGCTTCAGATAACTGGTTTAACATAATTAAGTTAATAAACCTCCTTTAGCGAACTGAAGTTGACATAAAGCCATAATTCCATAGTCTTATATTTAGGCATAAAGTCGATTTTCTTGTGTATACACATTTAGCAATCGATATCGAAATGCTTCAAATCATTAGTTTAACATATTTAAGTTAATAAACCTTCTTTAACGAACGGAAGTTGGCATAAAGCCATTACGGCATAACGGCAGTGCATTTAGAAGAATTCCGTAATCTTATATTTAGGTATATAGTCGACTTTCTTGTATTTACGCATTTAGCAATCGATATCGAAAATCTTCTAATCATTAGTTTAACATATTTAAGTTAGTTAACCTTCTTTAACGTGATGAAGGTGATATAAAGCCATGGCGGCATAACGACAGTGCATTTAGAAGAATTCCGTAATCTTATATTTAGTTATAAAGTCGATTTTTTTGTATGTACACATTTAACAATCGATATCCAAATGCTTCAAATCATTAGTTTAACATATTTAAGTTAATTAACCTTCTTTAACGAACGGAAGTTGGCTTAAAGCCATGGCGGCATAACGGCAGTGCATTTAGAAGAATTCCGTAATCTTATATTTAGGTATAAAGTCGATTTTTTTGTTTATACACATTTAGCTATCGATATCGAAATGCTTCAAATCATAAGTTTAACATATTAAGTTAATAAAGATTTTTTAGCATACTGAAGTCTACATAAAGCCTTAACGGTATAACGGCAGTGCATTTAGCAGAATTCCGTAATATTATAATTTTATATTTAGGTATAAAGTCGATATATCTTGTATATACACGTTTCGCAATCGATATCGAAATGCTTCAGATAACTGGTTTAACATAATTAAGTTAATAAACCTCCTTTAGCGAACTGAAGTTGACATAAAGCCATAATTCCATAGTCTTATATTTAGGCATAAAGTCGATTTTCTTGTGTATACACATTTAGCAATCGATATCGAAATGCTTCAAATCATTAGTTTAACATATTTAAGTTAATAAACCTTCTTTCTCTGATTGAAGTTTACATAAAGCCATAACGGTATAACGCCAGTGCATTTGGAAAGAATTTCGTAAACTTATATTTAGGTATAATGTCGATTTTGTTGTATATACACATTTAGCAATCGATTATCGAGATGCTTCAAATCATTAGTTTAACATATTTAAGTTAATTAACCTTCTTTTTCCTTACTGAAGTTTACGTAAAGCCATAACGGTATAACGGCAGTGCATTTGGAAGAATTCCGTAATCTTATATTTATGGTATAAAGTCGATTTTCTTCTATACTCCTTTAGCTATCGATATCGAAATGCCTTCAAATCATTCGTTTAACATATTTAAGATCGTTAACCTAACCTAACATAAAGCGTTGGTTAGATAATTTAAAGAGCTCTCAGGAAAGTCTTCAATCTTTATTCTAACTCCTATCAGGGGGGCTTGGAAATAGTCACATTTTTGTTTCACTTTTATTAATGCTCTAGCGGGTAAACTATTTAAACGAGGTTAGTCAAACATAAAGCATTGGTAAGATAATTTAAAGGGCTCTCAGGAAAGGTCTTTACTCTTTGTTCTACTACTATCAGGCGCTTGGAAATAGTCACATTTTTGTTTCACTTTTGAATAACGCTCTAGCGGGTAAACTGTTCGAACGAGGTGAGTCAAACATAAAGCATTGGTTAGATAATTTAAAGGGCTCTCAGGAAAGTGTTCAATCTTTCTTCTACTCCTATCAAAGGCTTGGTAATAGTCACATTTTTGTTTCAACTTTGCTAACGCTCTAGCGGCTAAACTATTGAAACGAGTTGGGTCAAACATAAAGCATTGGTTAGATAATTTAAAGGGCTCTCAGGAAAGTCTTCAATCTTTCTTCTACTCCTACCCAGGGGCTTGGCAATAGTCACATTTCTGTTTCAACTGTTGCTAACGCTCTAGCGGCTAAACAATTAGAAAGAGGTGGGTCAAACATAAAGCATTGGTTAGATAATTTAAAGGGCTCTCAGGAAAGTCTTTACTCTTTGTTCTACTACTATCAGGCGCTTGGAAATAGTCACATTTTTGTTTCACTTTTGATAACGCTCTAGCGGGTAAACTGTTCGAACGAGGTGAGTCAAACATAAAGCATTGGTTAGATAATTTAAAGAGCTCTCAGCAAAGTCATTAATTTTTCTTCTACATCTACCAGGGGGCTTGGCAATAGTCACATTTTTGTTTCAACTTTGCTAACGCTCTAGCGGCTAAACTATTGGAACGAGTTGGGTCAAACATAAAGCGTTGGTTAGATAATTTAAAGAGCTCTCAGGAAAGTCTTCAATCTTTATTCTACTCCTATCAGGGGCCTTGGAAATAGTCACATTTTTGTTTCAACTTTGCTAACGCTCTAGCGGCTAAACTATTGGAACTAGGTGGGTCAAACATAAAGCGTTGGTTAGATAATTTAAAGAGCTCTTAGGAAAGTCTTCAATCTTTATTCTACTCCTATCAGGGGCTTGGAAATAGTCACAATTTTGTTTCACTTTTATTAATGCTCTAGCGGGTAAACTATTTAAATCGAGGTTAGTCAAACATAAAGCATTGGTTAGATAATTTAAAGAGCTCTCAGGAAAGTCTTAAATCTTTCTTCTACTCCTATCAGGGGCTTGGTAATAGTCACATTTTTGTTTCAACTTTGCTAACGCTCTAGCGGCTAAACTATTTGAACGACTTGGGTTAAACATAAAGCATGGGTTAGATAATTTAAAGGGCTCTCAGGAAAGTCTTCAATCTTTCTTCTACTCCTATCAGAGGCTTGGTAATAGTCACATTTTTGTTTCAACTTTGCTAACGCTCTAGCGGCTAAAACTATTGGAACGAGGTGGGTCAAACATAAAGCATTGGTTAGATAATTTAAAGAGCTCTCAGGAAAGTCTTCAGTCTTTCTTCTATTCCTATGAGGGGGCTTGGCAATAGTCACATTTCTGTTTCAACTTTGCTAACGCTCTACCGGCTAAACTATTTGAACGAGGTGAGTCACACATAAAGCGTTGGTTAGATAATTTAAAGAGGCTGTCAGGAAAGTCTTCAATCTTTGTTCTACTACTATTAGGGGCTTGGAAATAGTCACATTTTTGTTTCACTTTTGATAACGCTCTAGCGGGTAAACTGTTTGAACGAGGTGAGTCAAACATAAAGCGTTGGTTAGATAATTTAAAGAGCTGTCAGGAAAGTATTAAATCTTTGTTCTACTACTATCAGGGGCATGGTAATAGTCACATTTTTGTTTCAACTTTGCTAACGCTCTAGCGGCTAAACTATTGGAACGAGGTGGGTCAAACAAAAAGTATTGGTTATATAATTTAAATAGCTCTCAGGAAAATCTTCAATCTTTCTTCTACTCCTATCAGGGGCTTGGAAATAGTCACATTTTTGTTTCAACTTTGCTAACGCTCTAGCGGCTAAACTATTGGAACGAGTTGGGTTCAAACATAAAGCATTGGTTAGATAATTTAAAGAGCTCTCAGAAAAGTCTTCAATCTTTCTTCTACTCTTATCAGGGGCTTGGCAATAGTCACATTTTTGTTTCAACTTTGCTAACGCTCTAGCGGCTAAACTATTGGAACGAGTTGGGTCAAACATAAAGCGTTGGTTAGATAATTTAAAGAGCTCTCAGGAAAGTCTTCAATCTTTATTCTACTCCTATCAGGGGGCTTGGAAATAGTCACATTTTTGTTTCACTTTTATTAATGCTCTAGCGGGTAAACTATTTAAACGAGGTAACCTCGTCAAACATAAAGCATTGGTTAGATAATTTAAATAGCTCTCAGGAAAGTCTTAAATCTTTCTTCTACTCTTATCAGGGGCTTGGTAATAGTCACATTTTTGTTTCAACTTTGCTAACGCTCTAGCGGCTAAACTATTGGAACGAGTTGGGTCAAACATAAAGCATTGGTTAGATAATTTAAAGGGCTCTCAGGAAAGTCTTCAATCTTTCTTCTACTCCTATCAGAGGCTTGGTAATAGTCACATTTTTTTCAACTTTGCTAACGCTCTAGCGGCTAAACTATTGGAACGAGGTGGGTCAAACATAAAGCATTGGTTAGATAATTTAAAGAGCTCTCAGGAAAGTCTTCAGTCTTTCTTCTATTCCTATCAGGGGCTTGGCGATAGTCACATTTTTGTTTCAACTTTGCTAACGCTCTAGCGGCTAAACTATTGGAACGAGTTGGGTCAAACATAAAGCGTTGGTTAGATAATTTAAAAGAGCTGTCAGGAAAGTCTTCAATCTTTGTTCTACTACTATCAGGGGCTTGGAAATAGTCACATTTTTGTTTCACTTTTGATAACGCTCTAGCGGGTAAACTGTTTGAACGAGGTGAGTCAAACATAAAGCGTTGGTTAGATAATTTAAAGAGGCTGTCAGGAAAGTATTAAATCTTTGTTCTACCTCTTACTACTACTTTCAGGGGCTTGGTAATAGTCACATTTTTGTTTCAAACTTTGCTAACGCTCTAGCGGCTAAACTATTCGAACGAGTTGGGTCAAACATAAAGCGTTGGTTAGATAATTTAAAGAGCTCTCAGGAAAGTCTTCAATCTTTATTCTACTCCTATCAGGGGCTTGGAAATAGTCACATTTTTGTTTCACTTTTATTAATGCTCTAGCGGGTAAACTATTTAAACGAGGTTAGTCAAACATAAAGCATTGGTTAGATAATTTAAAGAGCTCTCAGGAAAGTCTTCAATCTTTCTTCTACTCCTACCAGGGGGCTTGGCAATAGTCACATTTCTGTTTCAACTGTGCTAACGCTCTAAGGCTAAACTATTTGACATGAGGTGGGTCGAACATAAAGTATTGGTTAGTATAATTTAAAGAGCTCTCAGCAAAGTCATTAATTTATCTTCTACATCTACCAGGGGCTTTGGAAATAGTCACATTTTTGTTTCACTTTTATTAATGCTCTAGCGGGTAAACTATTTAAACGAGGTTAGTCGAACATAAAGCATTGGTTAGATAATTTAAAGAGCTTTCAGAAAAGTCTTCAATCTTTCTTCTACTCCTATCAGGGGCTTGGTAATAGTCAACAGATAATTTAAAGAGCTCTCAGCAAAGTCATAAATTTTTCTTCTACATCTACCAGGGGGCTTGGCAATAGTCACATTTTTGTTTCAACTTTGCTAACGCTCTAGCGGCTAAACTATTGGAACGAGTTGGGTCAAACATAAAAGCGTTGGTTAGATAATTTAAAGAACTCTCAGGAAAGTCTTCAATCTTTATTCTACTCCTATCAGGGGCTTGGAAATAGTCACATTTTTGTTTCACTTTTATTAATGCTCTAGCGGGTAAACTATTTAAACGAGGTTAGTCGAACATAAAGCATTGGTTAGATAATTTAAAGAGCTTTCAGAAAAGTCTTCAATCTTTCTTCTACTCCTATCAGGGGCTTGGTAATAGTCACATTTTTGTTTCAACTTTGGCTAACGCTCTAGCGGCTAAACTATTGGAACGAGGTGGGTCAAACATAAAGCGTTGGTTAGATAATTTAAAGAGCTCTAAGGAAAATCTTCACCCTTTCTTCTACTCCTATCAGGGGCTCTGGCAATTGTCACATTTTTTGTTTCAACTTTGCTAACGCTCTAGCGGGTAAACTATTTAAACGAGCTGAGTCAAACATAAAACATTGGTTAGATAATTTAAAAAGCTCACAGGAAAGTCTTCAATCTTTCTTGTACATCTACCAGGGGCGTGGCAATGGTCACATTTTTGTTTCACTTTTGATAACGCTCTAGCGGGTAAACTATTTGTAGGAAGGGAGAGTTAAACATAAAACATTGTTTAGACAATTTAAAGGGCTTTCAGGAAAGTCTTCAATCTTTTCTTCTGCTCTAACCAGGTATTTGGCAATAGTCACATTTTTGTTTCAACTTTGCTAACGCTATCGTGGCTAAACTATTGGAACGAGGTGGGTCAAACATAAAGCATTGGTTAGATAATTTAAAGAGCTCTCAGGAAAGTCTTCAATCTTTGTTCTACATCTACCAGGGGCAATAGTCACATTTTTGTTTCAAATTTGCTAACGCTCTGAGGCTAAACTATTGGAACGAGGTGGGTCAAACATAAAGCATTGGTTAGATAATTTAAAGGGCTCTCAGGAAAGTCTTCAATCTTTCTTCTACTCCTACCAGGCGCTTGGCAATAGTCACATTTTTGTTTTCACTTTTGATAACGCTCTTGCCGGTAAACGATTTGAACGAGGTGGGTCAAACATAAAGCATTGGTTAGATAATTTAAAGAGCTCTCAGGAAAGTCTCCAATCGTTCTTCTACTCCTACAAGGTGCTTGGCAATAGTCACATTTTTGTTTCAACTTTGCTAACGCTCTAAGGCTAAACTATTTGAATGAGGTGGGTCGAACATAAAGCATTGGTTAGATAATTTAAACAAATGAGTTGAACCATCTCAATATCGATTGCTAAATGTGTATATACAACAAAATCGACTTTATGCCTAAATATAAGACTATGGAATTATGGCTCTTTGTCAACTTCAGTTCTCTAAAGGAGGTTTATTAACTTAAATATGTTAAACCAGTTATCTGAAGCATTTCGATATCGATTGCGAAATGTGTATATACATAAAATCGACTTTATACCTAAATATAAAATTATAACATTACGGAATTCTTCTAAATGCACTGCCGTTATACCGCTAAGGCTTTATGTAGACTTCAGTATGCTAAAAAATGTTTATTAACTTAATATGTTAAACTTATTATTTGAAGCATTTCGATATCGATAGCTAGAACAAAAAAATCGACCTTATACCTAAATATAAGATTAGGGAATTCTTCTACATGCACTGTCGTTATGCCGCCATGGCTTTATATCACCTTCATTACGTTAAAGAAGGTTAACGAACTTAAATATGTTAAACGAATGATTTGAAGCATTTCGATATCGATAGCTAAATGTGTATATACAAGAAAATCGACTTTTTTACCTAAATATAAGACTACGGAATTCTTCTAAATGCACTGCCGTTATGCCGCCATGGCTTTAAGCCAACTTCCTTTCGTTAAAGAAGGTTTATTAACTTAAACTATGTTAAAACTAATGATAAATGTGTATATACAACAAAATCGACTTTATACATAAATATACGATAGCGGAATTCTTCTAAATGCACTGTCGTTATGCCGCTATGGCTTTATATCAACTTCATTACGTTAAAGAAGGTTAACGAACTTAAATATGTTAAATAATGTTTTGAAATATTTCGATATCGATTGCTAAATGTGTATATACAAGAAAATCGACTTTATACATAAATATAAGATTACGGAATTCTTCTAAATGCACTGTCGTTATGCCGCCATGGCTTTATATCAACTTCATTACGTTAAAGAAGGTTAACGATCTTAAATATGTTAAACGAATGATTTGAAGCATTTCGGTATCGATAGCTAAAGGCGTATACAAGAAAATCGACTTTTTACCTAAAAATAAGTTTACGGAATTCTTCCAAATGAACTGGTGTTATACCGTTTTGGCTTTATGTAAACTTCGGTAAGATACCAAAGGTTAATTAACTTAAATATGTTAAACTAATGATTTGAAGCATTTCGATATCGAATGCTAAATGTGTATATACAACAAAATCGACTTTATACATAAATATACGATAACGGAATTCTTCTAAATGCACTGCCGTTATGCCGCCATGGCTTTATATCACCTTCATTACGTTAAAGAAGGTTAACTAACTTAAATATGTTAAACCAATGATTAGAAGCATTTCGATATCGATTGCTAAATGTGTATATACAACAAAATCGATTTTATATTTAAATATAAGATTACGAAATTCTTCCAAATGTACTGTCGTTATGCCGCCATGGCTTTATATCGACTTCAATACGTTAGAGAAGGTTAACGATCTTAAATATGTTAAACGAATGATTTGAAGCATTTCGATATCGATAGCTAAATGAGTATAGAAGAAAATCGACTTTATACCTAAATATAAGATTACGGAATTCTTCCAAATGCACTGCCGTTATACCGTTATGGCTTTACGTAAACTTCAGTAAGAAAAATAAAGTTAATTAACTTAAATATGTTAAACTAATGATTTGAAGCATCTCGATATCGATTGCTAAATGTGTATATGCAGGGTAGGCCATTTAAAGTTGACCCATCTGGCAACGCTGTAACTTTTAACAGCGCTGGCAAATCGGCTAATGTCATACCGCGTTAGAAGCGTCATTCGAAGACAACTTATACCATGGAACAGTACACTCCAAAAGAACGCGCTGAAATTGTTCAGCTTTATAATCAAAATAACTTTTCAATTGTGTTAACTCAACGTGCGTTTCGCAAAAAAAATAAAGTGAAAAGTGCTCCAGTTAAGAACACAATTAAGTCTTTATACGCAAAATTTGTGAACACCGGTAATCTCAGTAATGCCAGTCATGCATCCAGACAACGCACAAGACGTTCTGATGAAAATATCGAAGCTGTACGAGCCAGTATTGAGGAGACTCCATCGACATCAAGTTATCGCCGCTCTCAGGTATTAGACATCTCTCGCACCACTCTCCGACGCATAATTCATAAAGATTTGAAGATGTTTCCATATAAAATTCAAACGGCACAAAAACTAAACCCAGCTGATTATCCGCGACGCCTTAATTTTGGCAAACAAGCAAATGGGTCAACTTTAAATGGCCTACCCTGTACAACAAAATCGACATTATACCTAAATACAAGTTTACGGAATTCTTCCAAATGCACTGGCGTTATACCGTTATGGCTTTATGTAAACTTTCGGGGG
>JAPZAG010003508.1:0-10205 GCA_027475135.1 Bactrocera correcta | reverse complement strand
GAGCAACGCTTGCAAATCATTGAATTTTATTACCAAAATCAGTTGGCAGAAAATCCGCTTTTTTATCGACAAATTTTGTTCAGCGATGAGGCTCATTTCTGGTTGAATGGCTACGTAAATAAGCAAAATTGCCGCATTTGGGGTGAAGAGCAACCAGAAGCCGTTCAAGAACTGCCCATGCATCCCGAAAAATGCACTGTTTGGTGTGGTTTGTACGCTGGTGGAATCATTGAACCGTATTTTTTCAAAGATGCTGTTGGACGCAACGTTACGGTGAATGGCGATCGCTATCGTTCGATGCTAACAAACTTTTTGTTGCCAAAAATGGAAGAACTGAACTTGGTTGACATGTGGTTTCAACAAGATGGCGCTACATGCCACACAGCTCGCGATTCTATTGCCATTTTGAGGGAAACTTCGGACAACAATTCATCTCAAGAAATGGACCCGTAAGTTGGCCACCAAGATCATGCGATTTAACGCCTTTAGACTATTTTTTGTGGGGCTACGTCAAGTCTAAAGTCTACAGAAATAAGCCAGCAACTATTCCAGCTTTGGAAGACAACATTTCCGAAGAAATTCGGGCTATTCCGGCCGAAATGCTCGAAAAAGTTGCCCAAAATTGGACTTTCCGAATGGACCACCTAAGACGCAGCCGCGGTCAACATTTAAATGAAATTATCTTCAAAAAGTAAATGTCATGAACCAATCTAACGTTTCAAAAAAAGAACCGATGAGATTTTGCAAATTTTATGCGTTTTTTTTTTAAAAAAAGTTATCAAGCTCTTAAAAAATCACCCTTTACTTCACCGAATGTGCTTTGAAGAACACGAAAAAACCACATGGAGCCAAATCTGATGAATACGGTGGTTGATTAAAGTATTGCCTTTTAGCTTCAAATTCGGTCACAATCGCGGGTTAATGCGATGGTTCATTATAATTGTTTAAAGTCCTTAAATTGTTCTTCCCCAACTTACTGACGCAAACTCTTCAATAAAGACAAATAGAACTCCTTAATTCAACTCAAGAAATTCAGCTCTATCGACACGAGTCGAGCCGGAACGCGTTTCATACCCAAAATGACCACCAAAATCATTCGAACGGACTTGCGAGAGATATCTCTTGCCATCTCTCTGACATTTGCCTCACAAATTTCAAGCACCAGTTTTTTTCACTTTTTACTATTTTCATCAGTTGAAGAGGTCGAAGGTCATTCAGAACGAGGCATGCCTTAATCAATCTCTCGATTGTCTGTGAAGGCTTTATATCACTCGTAGGCTTGTGTTTTGATAAAACTGAATCACTGTAAGCCTTTTCCAACATTTGCAACGCTTTCGGACACGAAATTTGGTTCATGGATTTTTCATTTTCTAAAATAGAAAAAAATAAAAGGTCGAATCTGGCGAACACGGTTACTAAACAATAACTTTCCTTTCGCATTTGGCCACAAAGTCAGTCACAATCATACCACAATATGACGGCGTACTCAAATCATTTAGCACGAGTCTAGTAAGGACATGCTCCATATCCGAGACATTAACCAAAATAGTTAAGTTTATTCATAAGAGGTGTCGAGATACTCTGCTGTCCTGCACTACAGTTTTGAAGTATTGTTTATTTAATTTTTTCGATGTTGTCATGTAAGGAGGTGGATGGACATGAGATAGGTTTTCGATGACTTCACGCACTTCACTGAATGCTGTGGTTCATGTTAAAGTCAACACCCCCAAATGCGTCTGAGACATTGACACCGAGTCTGTTGCCTTGATTCCATTAGAAACACAAAATTTCAAACAAACTCTCTGTGCAATTTTTCACATGGAAAAGTCGCCAGACAAACTTCAACGAATATCTGTCAAACACAAACTATATAAAAATAACTAATGTAGGAAAAAACTTTAGATGGACCAGTCCTAGTCAAATTTGGTCAGGTGTATACTAAACCCCCTCATTCATGGCTGTCACCAAGTAAGGTGTACAGTACAAAAAAAGAAACATTCTTCACTCCAAAACTTTGTATGTGAAATTAATATAGTTATGTATTAACGTCAGCAGCAATGAGAAAAGAATTGTAGAATATGAAATATGAGACGATGGCAAATAAGACGTAAGAACTGGGCGACAACACAAAACCGTTACGGGTTGCACTTTACATCGTAGTTCAAGTGTTCACATTTTTATGGCGTAAAAGAAGTACACGTACAACTCTTTCGATATAATCACTTGTGTAGGTGTTGATAAACGTTTAAGCATTCACATACACACTCACACATTACGTATGCTTAACGACCGCTTCGCCTGCCACCCCAAGTTTACGGCTTACAACATATGTGGGTGTGTGTGCGTCACATATGTGACGATCAGTGTCAATGGCTATTATGAAAGCACACAAACAATAAAAAAAAGGAGTTGTTTAAATGAGTTAAGCATCCACCCCTTTACCCGAAAAAACTGGTGCACACTAATAAGATAGCTTAATTCACCACAGCTGAAGACACCAACACAACTCACCATACCTATACACTCACTCATCAAAACGGATGGACAAGGAGAAAGCAGGCTCAATTTCGTTCTAAACACGTCGATCAACACAGGCCGCACGTTAACAACTTTCAAACTTTCGCTTCTATACTGCGCCGCGGAATTCCCACCTTACTTCGATCGACACCGTTCCACCCGCGCCGACTTACAGCGACCCAACACAGTTCGACGCGATAAATTAATTAAACTATTGTACTACAAACAAAATATAATTTTAAATAAATTGTACATTTAAATTTTCAAATACGTCTTTCCTTTTTTAAAGACTCGCGCGAGTGTGAGTGCCAATTAAGCTCCAAAATACAGTGATTGGTATTCCCCAATAAATTGGGTCAACATTATTCATGGTCCTTCGAGCCTTACCGAAAGGCACCTTCGGAAAAAAGAAAACAAAATTTAATATTTAAATAAATTAAAAATAAATTGTGGTAATAGAAAACAAAAGAAAGTTCGGTAAGAAAGTGCAGTGACACGAAGTGCAGAAACGAACAAAACAAAATAAAACGCAGTGACCCAAACAAAAATAACAAAACAAAAGAAAAACAAAGCAAGATAACTTATCCATGCATATGTATTTATATTATACTTATGTATATGTATATCAGTGAGGTGACAAAAATGTGAAAAGAGTGGTTTTCTGATGAAGTGACAGAAACAAAAACAAAGTCCTCTGAAAAATTAAACTACCAAACAAGAGAGCAATAAACATCTCCGCGAAACCCAAAAATCCACACAATCGGGCGCGAAAATAAAAACAATTAGATAAACGACACAATCGGGCGCGAACAACTAAAACGAATATATTACATACAAAAAAACAAACGGTACGAGGAGGAGCTGGAGCACAGAAGGAGAACAACAACAAAGAAAAGAGAGAAACGAAGAATCGAGCCAGTTGGAATACTAGAAGAAGAGGAAAACAGGGATTGACGATAAAACTCTTACATACATTTACACATATGTATGTACATATTATACCCCCCAAAAAACCCCTTGCGGGATGATAAAGTGAGTGGTATCGATTCCATTTAATATTATTATTTATTATGCACGTATGTTTGTATGTATGGCTAAAATTACAGTTTTATATAGTCATACATAAAACCTGTAATAAAAAATCCGTTTGGTTAAAATAACCAAACTGGTACCAAGCGGTAAGAATTTACGTTTTGATTTCTAAAAAAGATCAAAATGCTAATATAAAATAAATATATATTTCCAAATATACTATATATACATACATAAAAGTGATAGCCTTGCATGATTACCTTTGTGTATCTGAACACAACAATTTAACGATCAGAAAAACTAATTCAAGTATTACTTGCAAATTTCTTCGGCAATACCCCTTGTGTTTAACAAAAACAGTAAGCCGGATTGCATAAATTATGTATGTAAAGGCTCAAACATTAATTACAATTATAAGATAAAAAACAAAAAAAAGATAGGCAAAAAATGCAAATATACTTACAATAAGCATATTTACTTAGTGCATGTACCATATACATATTACGCATATATATTGCGAAACATATTTACAAAGTGCATATTTACATATAAATGTGTGCACCTTTTTTTTCAATTCGTTCTCACGCTCTCTTCACAGTGCATAAACAAGCAAGCTTACAAAAAGCAAATTGATCTCCTAACGAGCTCTCAATTCCTTAAGAACATAAACATAATACTAATAATTCGTGCCTGCTTAGGTAAAAAGCACATTGATCTCTCCAACGAGCTCTCAATTGCACAAAACATAAGTACCTATAATACATACGCATGTACATAGAAGTCCACGTATTAGGGTGTACCTAACTACAAAACATTCGGACATAATAAATATAAATTAATTAAAAGCGCGTTTCTTAATAATTAAGTTAAGAAATTACAAATTACCATAGGGATAAAATAATAAAAACATAAAAATAAAGAAAAAAACCACAACCTATTCTGTCGCAAGTAATACAAAACGTTATTAATAAAACTAATATTATCAGCAAGATAATCCGAAATAATAAACTCTTATTTACATAAAAGAGTATTCGGTTTCCAATCATACTATATTCCTATTAAATTCAGTTCACACTGAGAAATCTTGAATTCATTTTAAAAAAGATCTAGTACATACAACCAAAATAATGAACAATAACAAAAATCAAAGTACACCTGGAGCTACACGCTCAAAACAGGTTGCTAGATTTATTTCAGAAAGTGACAGTTTAACAAGATACTGCACTAAATTTGCCTCTTCACCGATTCACGAAAACTCTGAATCGTTATTAGAAGTAAAAGGCCAAAATCTTAAAAATTTTTGGACTCGCCTCCAAGCGGCTCATGACGCCATACTAGAATCTGACGATTCAGACTTGCCACATAATTTTAAATCATCGGCTTATGATATTTACGAAAACTGCTTAGACCAGTACGAAGAAACAAAAGCTATGATCTCCAATCAACTAAAGCTAATAAAAGCAATTGCACCTACTCCCCACAGTAGAGTAGAGCTGTCACAAATAGATAGTCAAAGGGCAAGTTCAGGCATTCAACTCGAGGTGCCCGCATGTGACACAGAAACATTTTATGGAGGTTATGAAGAATGGCCGTCCTTCCGGGACATGTTTACAGCCGTTTACATCAACCATCAAGAACTATCAAAAGCACAAAAATTGTATCACCTCAGATACAAAACGAGAGGTCAAGCAGGCGAAATAGTTAAACAGTTCGCATTAAATGACGACAATTTTAATTTGGCTTGGGAAGCTCTAAAAGCTAGATTTGAAAATGAAAGAATACTGGTCGATAAACAAGTAACGACACTAATGAACTTGCCAAAAATTAAGAAAGGAACAAGTGTAGAATTCATAAAATTAGAATCCACTGTTTCAAATTGTTTGTCGATTCTATCGACACTAAATATTCCCACACACAGCTGGGACCCAATTCTGGTAAACGTTTGCACCGCCGCATTACCAGAAAAGTCGTTACTTCTATGGGGGCAATCGCTCTCATCACGGAAAAAGTGCCCAACGTGGCAAAAAATGAAAGATTTTCTCACCACCCAATATGAAATTGCGGAAAGGTTAGAAGAAAAAATAATCAAAACTAAAAACATTAAACAAGACCAAAATAGAAGCTTCAATAGACCCCAAGCTAGAAGCAATAACAATATAAACAGAAGCACTTACAAAGCGCAATCGTTCACATCCGAACAAAGAAAACATACGTCATGCGAACTATGCACAAAAGGGCACCAGCTTAAAACTTGCGAGAAGTTTAAAAAATTAAAAGTTAACGAACGAAATAATTTTGTCAGGTCAAAACGACTTTGCACAAATTGCTTGTCACATGCGCACACTTATAAAAATTGCAAAAGCAAATTCAATTGCATATATTGTCACAAAAGACATCACTCAATGCTTCATTACAGCACATATAACACCCAACCCCATAAAAGCGCTTATCAATCAAGAACCACTGGTTTAATTGCAAACGCAAATCCCAAAAAACAAAATACTAAAAATTGCCAAGAGACACCATGCTGTTCAAAGGCACAAAAATCTCAAACGCTGCACAGCGAAGCACAAAATGGACTAGTTACAGAACTGGTCACCACCATACCAACTCAAGTTGAGTATAATAAAAACAAATACCTTAATTCACAATTAAGTGAACAGCAAACCTTAAGAAAACTTCCAATAACAAACAAAACTATAACAGATCAGTATTGTGAGCACTTTCCTAAAACCACAACTACTCGATCAAATAATGGCCGGTACGTCGTACGACAACCAATAGAGCCACAATTTTCTAATACTCCACAAATTGGTATAAAAAACAAAGTCAGAGTTACCTCTGACAGTCCAAATTATTAAAAGAACATACAACTTTTCGGCCCCGCAGGATGGCTTTCGCCAATAATGAAAAAATTATTCTGAACAAATCCTAGAGCGGTGGAGGGCTACTAAACGCCAAATTAGTGCGTACTAAAAGTAAAAAATACACAATATTATCAAAAAAGTCGAAAAATCGACATTTTCATACATTTTCAAAAACATACAATATCAAAAGGAAGTCAAGGGATCACCATACCCCCAATGCGATACAGTGACGCACCTAGACTTAACAAAAGCAAAGGTAGCTCTTATCGCACCTACATTAGCGCTTCTGATAAGGGTAGTTGGTGAGAATTTGTTGTACAACTTGAACATCCCAAATAAAAAATTATAATTCTAATGAAGCCGTTCGCAATTACCGGCCACTCTCTCGCAAGATTCCTTGATTGTCACAGTCCTAACTCCAGGGCTAAGGAGTACCCATTCTGGCCACATCTGAGCCAGACGTGGAGTTACTATCCTTGATAAGCCAAGAATAAATTAAATGCAAACAATTGCCGATAATACAGGAAAGGCAAATACGAAGCAACCGGTATACCAAAACGATAAAATAATAAAGTGTAAATAACCGCTAGTAAAATAAATAAAATCAAACAATTTTACAAATTTACTATAATAATAAGTCGTCAAAACACGCAAAAGGAAATTACTACCTCAACTTACATAAAACACAATTTTCTATTAAAACCAAAATCGGTTCTTACAGCTAATATTCTGCGGACTCGGCTACTTCACCAACAGTAAGCCCAATTACATGTCTCAGATTATATATATAAAACTAGGCAAAATATTCGCCTAGGGGGCCCAGGATGTTTAAATGAGTTAAGCACCCACCCCTTTACCCGAAAAAACTGGTGCACACTAATAAGATAGCTTAATTCACCACAGCTGAAGACACCAACACAACTCACCATACCTATACACTCACTCATCAAAACGGATGGACAAGGAGAAAGCAGGCTCAATTTCGTTCTAAACACGTCGATCAACACAGGCCGCACGTTAACAATTTTCAAACTTTCGCTTCTATACTGCGCCGCGGAATTCCCACCTTACTTCGATCGACACCGTTCCACCCGCGCCGACTTACAGCGACCCAACACAGTTCGACGCGATAAATTAATTAAACTATTGTACTACAAACAAAATATAATTTTAAATAAATTGTACATTTAAATTTTCAAATACGTCTTTCCTTTTTTAAAGACTCGCGCGAGTGTGAGTGCCAATTAAGCTCCAAAATACAGTGATTGGTATTCCCCAATAAATTGGGTCAACATTATTCAGGAGTGAAAATTAAACACAGTCGCAGACACCGATTACCTTAAGCAGGCGCAATAATAATAAAATGTGAATAGCCCTAAGGGTGACGAAGCGCATTTAATCATTCAAGGAGTGTAGGCAACAGATGTGACAAAAGCATTTTTTGGGAAGTATGTGTGTATGCAGTTTATTGGTAAATGGTGGCGACAACCAACGATTTTGGTTACAAATACGGAGGCGTAATAATACCAAATACCGATTTGACGTCAAAGATAAAAGAAAATTAAATCACTTTTTTTTTTTATTTAATGAAGTATATTTTCTACTGTTACATCCAGTTCTTGTTCTTCAATTATGCGCTTGGTCGATTAAAGAAGTCAGGATATTGTGAAACATTAAGGGCGTATTTATTCAAAACTACTAAATTTTAGTCATTTTTCCAACTAAGGTAAGAAGGCTGAAAAACACTTTCACTATCTATTTTTTAAATGATTTCTATTCCATTTGGACTGCATGACCTTTACATCATAGCCGTTGTCTCTTAATCCCTGAACTATGTCAATGCCGTCGTATGTCTCGAACATCTCGAAATCCGTAACTCACGCCGTTTGGGAACTCCAAAAAGTTTATAGAAGTGCTGCCCCAAGTGAAACAAAGTGACGTGATTGGTTTTGTCGCATCAAAAACGGCGATATTGACATTAATGAGGGTCCGCATGAAGGAAAGCCAAAAACTCTAGAAGATAGTGAATTGGAAGGGTTCCTCGACGAGCATCCGTGACAAATGCATGAAAAGCTTGCTTCAACCTTAGGAGTCACTCGACACCCAATAGCAAACCAACAATGTGCTGGGAGTGATTCAAACAAAAAAAGTGATTGCATGCAAGTTCTGCATGGGAACGCTCAGCCTCATGTTGCCAAACGGTAAACGCTTAAATGGGAAGTCCTACCCACCACTGCCCAGATATTGCATCATCCGTTCTATTATTTGTTTCGTTCGGTAGCACAAGGTTTGGCTCAGAAGCAGTTCTACACACAAGATGACAAAATGGCTTAAGGTGATGTGATGTGACTGGCGGTGGGCTATACGATTAATTCATTCTCAATCATTTCCTTAGACTAAATTGCATTTTCATTCAAAACACTACAACAAGTCTCGCTATTTTTTGCTCATAATAGTATTTATGTAGTTTCTTAGCAGTTATTGCTATAAGGACCACGTGACCAAATAAATTTTTTAAATTTCGTCTATGTATATATATCTTTTTCTGGTCTATATATTGGCCATATGCATAGAAAATGAATTATTAAAAAAATTTACTTATTCTCTTTATTTTCATATGACCATTTAGCATATGTAAGTATGTAAGCTGCTTTTATCACACACCAAATTCACCAGCACTTTCCCTGTTCTTAGCGGCTGTTGCCGTTATTCTTACATAAATGTTGGAAGTTTTTACTGTTATTTTTATGACCTCCTTCTTGTAGAATCACTAGGCAATTGCTGGCTGCAACAGCAAAAGCGTAAGTCTGCGCACGCTTGCCTGATTGTGTGTGTGTGTGTAGAAAACTAGTTGGCAATTTTAAATGTTTTCCGCTGTTTACACCGTTAACTTCTGACACGCTGTGTGGCAAAGGGCAAACTGTTTATTTTCTATGCTCGCCGGCATTTGCTAGCGACAAGTCCACAAGTAAGCTGGCAAACTAGGAAACGTGGTGAAAACCGACAACAACAACAGCAACAGTTAGAACTGTTAAATTTCAAATTATTTCACTAACTTATATATCTAACTGTACTTATTCAAAACGATAAATATTTCTGCTTTTAACTCAGTAGCAGACAATGAGCTCAACTTGGATGCTCTTGAATACATTTACTTCAATATCCCGGTTAAATAACTATTTTTGGAAATAGTGCCATTTAAGGATGAAAGGACCTAAAATTATATCAAAAGTTAACACTAACAGTACGGAAACTGATAAAATACCGATATAGTGGATGTCGGTGCGTTTGCGACACCTAAGTTCCAAGAAGATCTGACGTTTTCGAGCCAAATTTTGTTCAGCGATGAGGTCCATTTCACAAGCTCATGAAGCTCGCGATCTTGGCGACGTTTTTTGTCAACAAGATAGTCTCACTTGCCACACATCACATCAATCAATGCATTTATTGAGGAAATACTTTCGTGAGTAGATAATTTCACGTTTTGGTTCGTTAAATTGGCCATCAATGATATCATACGCTTGGACGTTTTCCTGTGTGGATTTGTAAAGTCTAAAGTCTGTACGGACAATCTCCATTCGATTTAGGTCTAGGAGCAAAACTTCACGAGTGTCATCCGTAGGTTACCCGTCGAAATGCTCAAACGAGTCATCGAAAATTGAACTCAACAGATGAACCATCTGAGACGTAGCCGCGGCCAATTTTTGAAAGAGATAATTTTCCAAAAATAAATGCCAAAGACTGTTCTTCTGAACACTAAAATTGAAGTTTCCGCGTTTTTTTCATAAA
>JAPZAG010003507.1:0-10210 GCA_027475135.1 Bactrocera correcta | reverse complement strand
GTCTGCCAAAAATATAATTTTAACTTTTTTGTTTTTTCCCTTCATCCAATAAGTAGTTCATGGTCTTTATTAAAGCAAATTTTTTTTTCTTTTAACTTCGGATGATTCTATAAGAAATTCTACTATCAACGCGGAGGCATCTTTTTTCCGAGGAACTGCGGGACATGTTGTCGTAATGCCCGACTTCTAAATACTTTTCATCAAAAATTTCATAAAATCTTTCTAAAATATGTATGTTTCGAATATTAAAAAGTTTGATTATTGAAATAGGTGTTCGAGGAAACTCATGTAACACCTTTAAAAAGTCGAAAATATTATAAAAATTTTAATATTTCGGCCATTTCCTCAAACCAAAGTCGCGAAAAAGTCGCCTTTTTGTACAGAACCTTTGAATCTAACCCAACTTTGCAGGCGGGTATTTTGTTCGTAATTCCTTTTTATCCTAGTACAAATGACTGCAAACAACATGTGGAGTAGGGTTAATAACTGTGTTCCTGAATAATATTACTCAAGTTTTAAATTTAAAAATTACGCAATTATTGTGTGTGAAGTCATGCAATTTGAGGTTTATACGAAGTTATAATTTCTAATTGTGGTTAACTTTTTGCCCAATTGGTTTAACCAGCCAAGTCATTCATCATAAAAGTGTCGATATTTAGATTTTTCTCAATTTCCGATCAAGCAAGTTCTCGGTGAAATATTTCTATTTGCATACCAATATGGTTATATCGAAGCCCATATTAATTAACGAACAGGGGATTCACATTCGAGCATAGTCCAATTGGTATGTGCATTAATTATAGCCACAATTCACACACATACATTGTGACAAAATAGTACCCGGAAATTGTAATTTGAATTCCTTGGGTAAATGATATTTCAAAAAAAAACTATATTTCTTTAAGTTGGTAGGAATGTCCTTAGTTACTATGCCAAATATAAGCCCGATCTGTCAACCGGTGACACCCCTGCGAATGGTAGGCACCTTGTCGTGGTGCAGGGGCTTAGGCGCAAGCATACTCGGCGCCCCCCAATCCTGTGAGGTTGGTGCTGCCAAGCACGGACCACGCGGTATGTCGGGCGCCGCATGCGTGCGCTGACCAAGAGCTACCACCTCCTAATCCAGGGTGTTATGCGACTCCCGTGCCCATTGGAACTTTGCACCCAGGAGGTGAATGTGGCTGTATTCTAACGGAGCCTTCCCAACACCGGGCCGAATTGGGAAGTAACGGTGGCCTTACCGCGCCAAGGGGCTCTGGCGTGGCGGACCTTCCCGTTCCCCTTTTAAAACGTAGACCCGACAGCTCACCACGTTGAGCCAAGGGTCGTAAGAAAATGATGGACCAACAATTACAACAATCACAACAACAAAATTTGATACTCGTTGACGGACAATTGGCAATGACAAGGGACAATGGAAACGGAAAAAACAAGGAGAGCGGAGCAGCAGAAGGCAAGGGGGGTCGAGGGGCTAAGCGGAAGCCTGGCTTCTTCAGGATCCTTACGTCGGAGGAGCGCTCGCTGTTCGAGGAGCACGCCAGGGAGGACGATGATGATGTGCCCTCTTGCAGCGGCGCTCACCTGGTTGTAACCCCTGATGCCGCTGTGACAGCAACCGGCGACGAAAAGACCCCCGACGGTAGGTGCAGTGGCCCGGGCTTCGGGCGAGTCGCACCAGGCAGAGCCTGAGGGCGCTGGTAGGAGAAGGAGGAGAAGGCGCAGAAGAGGTGGGCAGCGCCCCCTCCCCGCTGCTGGTCAACCCGGAGGGTGCGATGATCCCCGCAGGAAGAGGATGAGTGGGTCCACTATGAAGTGGTACATGCGGCACCTCCGTGATGGGAAAACCCCGGAGGCAGCGGAGGCTCTAGCTAAGAGCGAGGGCAGAGGGAGCAACGCATCCCAGGCAAGCGGCAAAAACGTGCCAGTTCGCGCGCAAGGCAGCGGTATCAACAACCGTGGCCCGGTCAGCACAGCTCTGACCGCCATGCGAGGCGACAGCAGGGCAACGCCCGCAGGAACGAATGTCCAAGCCGAAAAAAGGAAGAGCGGCCAAATCACGCCGCAGGAGCCCCCCCGATCAAAGAGGGTGCGGGGCACGGACGCAAAGGCAGCCGGGGGCCAACCTTCCGGTCTGGCTCCTCACCGGGTGGAGGAGGGTCGGCGTGGATATGCGGATGCTGTCAAAGGCATCCGCATGGCCGTTCTCCCTCTCAAATACCCGGCGGAGTCGCTAAAATCGGAGGAGCTCACCGTGCTGCAAGACCTCCTCATGGACGAGGTGTCTAAAGGGGAGGATTACACGGCATCCTTCCTAGGCATCGACTTCAGGGGAGGCATGATGCAGGTGGACTGCCTGGACGAGTCGTCCGCTGACTGGCTGAGGGAACACGCTCCAAAGCTGGAAAGCTGGACGGGCCCTGTCCTCTGCGCGAAGAGGGTGGAAGACGTGCCAATCATGCATAGCATGACAATGTTTCTCCCTCGGTGCGGAGACAGAGCCTACGAGTATGACTTGGGTCTGGTGAGGAACCAGAACCGAGGACTCAGTATCTGGGCCTGGTGTGTAGCCGGCAGAAAAAAGGAAAAGCTAGGCGACATGGAGGGATGGAGGCTGCACTTGTACATTGACGACGAGTCGTACAAGTACGTCCGGGCTGCGAGCTTCCGCCTGTTTTACAGGTACAGCACGGTCGTCATGCGGCCCTACAAGCCAGCTGACACCGGGAGCAAGGAAGCCAACAAGCCTGCGGCACCACTGAACAAGGGCGTCGATACTCTGGCAATGCCGAGGTCCGCCCCGGCGGCAATGATGATGGAGGTGGACGGTATGGCGGAGCAGCCCTGCGGGAGCAGGTCTGGACTGGCAGTGCCTGTAACAGCCATAGGCGTCCCCGTTGATGGCCGGAACATGGAGCTACCTTCCACACAGGAGCTCTTGGACGGATTTGGAGGCCCAGCGGACAGCAGTGCGGTTGACGGGGGGGAAAGAGGATCTCTCCTTCCTCGAACCAACATTATGATGGCCGCCAACTTGGAAATTGCCCAAGTGAACCTGCATCATGCGGCAGCAGCCTCAGCTGTCATCGCAAGCAGGTTCACTGCGGAAAAACTGGGCACACTGCTGATCCAGGAGCCGTGGATTTATAAAGGAGAGGTAAAGGGCCTCAAGACGGAGGCAAACAAGGTAATCTGGGACCTCTCTAGCGAGAGGCCTAGGACGTGCATAGTTGTTAGAAGCAATATTGATTTCTTTTGCATTTCAGAGTTTCTGACGCAGGACTTGGTGGCGGTGCAGGCTAGGGACACTGAGGGCAAAGACTTCGTCCTTGCCTCGGCATACTTTCCGGGAGAGGCAGCAACGGCACCCCCGGCAGAGGTGGAAAGGCTGGTAGAGCACTGCAGGCTGCACAAGCTCCCCCTAATCATCGGCTGTGACGCAAACGCCCACCACTCGGAATGGGGCAGCACCGACTGTAACGCGAGAGGTGAGTCCCTTTTAGAATATATAGTAGGCAGTAATTTAGTGTTAGAGAATGTAGGGTGTGAACCCACGTTCATCACTATAAGCAGGAGGGAAGTGTTGGACATAACCCTCAGCAATGAACCGGCAGCCGGGATGGTCTCGCAGTGGAGGGTTTCAACGGAGCCCTCCCTGTCGAACCACAGAATTGTAAGGTTTGTGCTGAGGGCGGAGGTCAAGCTACTCCCTCAAAGACGCAATCCTCGAAGGACCAATTGGGGGACCTTCAGGGAGAGGCTAGTAGAGGGACTGAAGAGGGAGGGGCAGACTGACAGTAGCGTTACGGGCCTGGGATTGGAGTGCAGATTGATCGCGCTCAACGGGTCCATCATCAACGCGTACAATGACAGCTGTCCCATGGGAAGGCCCACAGACAGGCGCAATTGCTCCTGGTGGACAAAGAAACTCGCAGACCTAAGGAAGAAGGTACGCAGCCTATTTAACAAGGCTAAGCGTACAGGGGTCTGGGAAGAGTATAGGAGCAACCTGACACTGTATAATAAAGAGATCAGGTCTGCTAAACAGGCTAGCTTTAGGAGATTCTGTGAAAACGTCTCCTCCACTCCAGAAGCTGCTAGGCTGCACAAGGCTCTAGCTAAAGGGAAGACGGACACAGTGCTAGCCATTAAAAGGAGTGACGGGACATTCACGACCAACGCGGAAGACAGAGCTACAGAGCTCTTGCGTGCTCACTTCCCGGAGACAATTCCGGTTAACCGATGTCTGCTCACAATCGAACACAGGCCGTCCCGCACTGATTGGGCTATCGCTAAACAGCTGTTTACTGCGGACTCGATCAGGTGGGCAATGACCTCGTTTGAAAAGTTCAAGTCTCCGGGAGTGGACGGCATCTTCCCAGCGCTTCTACAACAGGGTGAGCAGATCCTGATGCCACACCTGATTAAGCTGCTGCGGGAGAGTTTTGCCTTGGCCTACATCCCTGAATTATGGAGGACAGCGGAGGTAATCTTCATACCGAAAGTGGGAAGGAAGGACTACTCGTTGGCTAAATCTTTCAGGCCAATCAGCCTAACCTCCTTCCTACTGAAAACTATGGAGAAGATAATTGATCATCATTTAAGGTCGAAGGCGCTGAAGACTGCACCCCTGCATGCGGCTCAGCACGCATACAGAGCTGGCAGATCAACAAGCACGGCTCTGTACCAGCTGACCTCTGAGATAGAGAGCTCACTGGAAAAAGGGGAAGTTATGCTATGCGCCTTCTTGGATATCGAGGGAGCTTTTGACAACACGTCTCATAGAAGTGTGGCCATGGCACTGGAGGGTAGAAATGTGGCAGCACCGGTGCGTAGATGGATAGAGGCGGTTCTGCGCACTAGGGTTGCTGAGACCACAGCGGGGGGCACAAAGATTCGTCTCGGCACAACAAGAGGCTGCCCGCAAGGTGGTGTACTGTCGCCCCTGCTGTGGAGCCTTGTTGTGGACGACCTGTTAGCATTGCTAACCGTCAATGGTATCCGATGCCAAGGATACGCGGACGATATCGTGATCATAGCGAGGGGCAAGTTTGTGGACACTCTCTGTGACCTAGTGCAAAGAGGTCTAAACCTGGCAATGGAGTGGTGCAGGGGAGTTGAATTAAGTATCAACCCCTCGAAGACGACCATCGTACCCTTCACGAGGCGTAGGTCCCTACCCGGGCTTAGGAACCTCACACTTGGGGGCAGAGTGCTCGAGATGACCAGCAAGGTAAAATATCTTGGTCTTACGCTGGATTCCACTTTGCGGTGGAAACAGCATGTGAACCAAACCCTGGTCAAGGCGACAAAGGCACTAATGGTATGCAATCGTCTGGCAGGAAAATCCTGGGGTTGCAAGCCAAGGATTGTCAGGTGGTTGTACACCATGATTGTGCGACCGATAGTCACATATGGAGCGGTGTCCTGGGCCTCCGTGGCGGCACAGGCCTCGGTGGTGGTAAAACTATCTAGGCTTCAGCGGCTAGCATGCGTCTGCATGACGGGCGCTATGCGAACATGCCCAACGGCGGCACTGGAGGTCCTGCTGGAGCTCACACCGCTCCACATAGTGATAGGTCAGGTAGCCAAGCATTCACTCCTGCAAATAACGGCAGAAGGATGCGGCAAAGGCAAATCGATCTCGTCCCAGAGGATGGAGATGATAAGTGGCAACATTCCAATTGCCCTCCTCCCGAAGGACGGGATCACAAAAACATTAAATCTCACGAGGAAGTTTAAGGTTACCCTTGGCAGCAAGAGCGAGTGGAATGATTCCACTCTTGAGCTGATGCTGAGGGAGAGTACACTAAGGTGGTACACTGACGGCTCTAAGACGGCGGAAGGTATTGGTGCAGGGATCGCAGGTCCACGCACGAGGTTATCCATACCGATGGGCAGATTCCCCAGTATCTTCCAGGCCGAAGTCTTGGCCATAAGTCGGTGCATTGAGATAAATCTCCATCGCAACTATCGAAATGAGCGTATATCCATACTCAGCGATAGCCAAGCGGCACTGAAAGCGATCTCCGCTTACGAGATCAGATCGCTGCTAGTGCAGGAGTGCAGGGAACGGCTAAACAGCTTATCGGAAGTGAACCAGGTACACCTAATATGGGTACCCGGTCATAAAGGCATAGCCGGTAATGAACTGGCTGACGAGCTAGCCCGCTCCGCAGCCTCTACAAATATGGTAGGGCCCGAACCGTTCACTGGGGTGGGCCCCCACACTATAAAAGAGCTGCTGCGTAAGGAAAAAAGAGTGGGTAGAGAAGGTTATTGGCAACGGACGCATGGCATGCGGCATGCCAAGTTGCTAATAGGGGGGTATAACCTCAATAGGTTTAAATCAATAATCAACCTCCCAAGGACTAAACTCAGGCTCCTGGTCGCATTCTATACCGGCCACTGCAAGCTAAATAGGCACCTATGTAACTTAGGACTTGCCTCTTCTGCCAACTGCCGGTTCTGCGACAGGGAACCTGAAACTCCGGAGCACCTGCTAATCGACTGCATCGCAGTCTGGAGACGCAGGTCAAAGGCCCTTGGTACCATATTTCCAGATAGGGAACACATCGACTCACTAGCCCCCAGCAAAATCCTAGAATTCATTGATTTGCTGGGGCTTGGGGAGTCCCTGTGAGTTAGGAGAGGGCACAATAGACCCAAGGTCGCAGTGCATACCTCAATCTCAATCTAATCTAATCTAATCAACCGGTTCCTTTACAGCAGCTGCTTAAATCGGTACACTCAGTAGTGCGTTGCGATTTTTACACCGGATAAAAATATCGAACAAAGAATTTGTCTTAAATTTTGTATTTGTAACCAAAATTCGTGTGCGGAATCCTTGCGAATATTGAAAAAAGCTTACGATGATTCAGTTTTATCCAAAACACAAACTGACGAGAGGTATAATACCATCGTTGATCGTTGAGAACTTGCCTCGTGCTGGACAACCTTCGACCTCTCCAACTGATGAAAATATTAAAAAAAGTGTTAGAAAAATGGGAAGAGAGCTCATTATCTCTCGCGAGTCCGTTCGAATTGTGTAAGTGGATATTTTGGGTTTTAAACGCGTTTTTGTTCGACTCGACTTCCCGATAATGCTGAATTGTTTTTAAATGGATGTAAAAAATGGACGAAAAAAACACGCGAAAGCCGCTCAAAAATGTGGTTTGGTGCATCATGAATTTGTTCCGGAGCAACGTAAATAAGGAGTTCTATTTGGCCGTATTGAGGCATGGATTTTACACTATAATAATGAACCACCGCATCGAGCCGGCATTTATGTTCGAATTTAAAGCCAAAAACGCAATGAATATAATCGATCACCCACAACAAACAAAGAGAGATTATTGGTCTTGCTGAAACTGAAATGGATGACCTCTGCGAAAAGGTTGTTCACTTAATTCGATACGTGGATCTAAAATGTCAAGAATAAATATCAAGTAATAGTTATACTGAATTGACAACCACACAATTCCATTTAATTTTATGCAGGTCTAGTCATGAAAACTTACTGGCAATAAATTTACTTGGCAACAGTATGGATGTTAGACGCTTAAAACGAACTCACATTTTGGATCTTCCAGATAGATTTTAAGTAGTTTTAAGAAGTTTAAGCAAATAAAATAATTTAAGAATATATTGAGTAGTCTCAACGGATAACAATCAATTCTGTGACTATTATTGTATTTAAAAAAATTTGCTGATTGTCAATTGATAGATTGCAAATAAATATATACATATGTATATAAAAAAAAATTATGCAGGAAGCCGTTTATGTTTATATATTATATACATATAGTATGTACGTTTGTATAAGAGTTTCTTCAGTACTGTGTTAATATCTCTCAGTAGTGTCATCCTGTTTTCGAATAAGTTATTGAGTGAAGATGGAATGACACGACCTCTCACATTATACACACGGCGGTGATTACAAGTTTAACAAAGAGACTCAGCTTCCCAGCGTACTTCCGATGACTAGCACTACTTACGACACTTTCAAGACCATTTGTGTTTGATTGCTGTGGTGACTAAATTATTATATTTAAGATTTGTTTATATTCGCCTGATATCTATAACTGGATTTTGCTTTGTGAATGGCTACTGCAGCAAGTATACTTGAAAAAGGAGCTAACAGGCCTAAAATTACATTTTTGTGAACCACTTTTTAAAATATTTGAAAAGATTGCTCAAATTGAGGGCAAAAATCGTAAAATGAATAATAAAAAAATGGAAAACAATCAGGTTCTATATAATTTAAAATCGTTAAAATGGTTTCTGGATTTTGACATTTCTACATACTTACTGTCGTATAGTAATCGGCAATGGCGACTACTGACTTAGGTTACTGTGGAAGCCGATAGCAAGATGTCAAGTACCTTTTGAAAAAAATTATTGTAAATAAATTTCTTTACTGAAATATGTATTTAAACATGTACACATATACATATGTACATATATGTATATGTGTATGCTTTACTATTTTATATTTCCAACCATGAACTATTTTTGTTTAAAGTAATTTGTACCAACATAGCATTTTTTAAAAAAAACACCCTTACTTTTGGCTGATGTAAGGAAGAGTTACAAGCACTAAAAATATTGTAATCAAATGCAGTTATCAAAAAAAAAAGTATGTGAAAACCGATGAAAAATGCAAATTCTACTTATTATTATCGGAATAAAAGCATGTACCTTCAGATCATATAAATTTGTGCCGTCAAAAGTTGACTTGATCTAAACGCTATGCAATTATCCAGAAGCGTCCCAATGTCCAGTCAGTCCATTAAATAACGAGATTAATCCTTGTGGCTCTTGCGCTTCCACAACCCAGCTCATATAAGAATATGGAGCATATGAATGAGCGAATTCCAATTACTTCATCAGGGCCTATGGTTATACAATATATTCAAATAGTTGCAAATTCAAATTGAACAATTTAACAATACCACCGCATGAAGCAATTTCTTTAAAATTATGAGAACCGCGGGAAACAACAGTGTTTTCTACTGTAAGCTATTTCTTTAATAGCAACTACGGCTAGGATTTAGAATAGCATCCCAGGCTTTCGGGGATGAAATGGGTATCGTTGGAAAGGTGACGTTCTCCAGATCACGAAAATATATATATATAGTTGCCGCTGACTTATAGTTTTAGAGATATTTGCATTTAAAGTTGAAAAATTGACTATGCTTACAGTGATAATTTGTACATTGTGAATAACTTTTTCACTTATATTATGCACTTTTCACTTACTAACACTTCACTATAACGTTTCTGTATATTCATTTTTTTAATATTTTTTGTAAATAAAGCTTTATTTCAATTATTTCGATTTAGTTAAATAAAATGCATTTGCACAATAAGAAAAGTGCTGCCATGGTTATTTTTTTTGAAGCGCCGGCGCGGAAAAAAAAATAACCATGGCAGCACTTTTCTTATTGTGCAAATGCATTTTATTTAACTAAATCGAAATAATTGAAATAAAGCTTTATTTACAACAAATATTAAAAAAATGAATACACAGAAACGTTATAGTGAAGTGTTAGTAAGTGAAAAGTGCATAATATAAGTGAAAAAGTTATTCCCAATATACAAATTATCAATATAAAAGATGTCAATTTTTCAACTTTAAATGCAAATATCTCTAAAACTATAAGTCAGCGGCAACTATATGTATATATTTTCGTGATCTGGAGAACGTCACCTTTCCAGCGATACCCATTTCATCCCCGAAAGCCTGGGATGCTATTCTAAATTTTACCCGCAACTACTGCTCCACAACTCCACATGCTATGGTAGGTAAGCAATAAATTTTAAACTATTATTATTCCAAAGAGAAATATTAGAAAATTAAAACCTTTAGTTACATTAATATTTGAAAATTTGCTATTTCAATATCAAATGTTTCAAAATGATAAGAATTGGCAATACCGCTGGTATTATAGTGAAATACCCACATGCAATCGCAGCTAAGTTCACAAAGTAAAAATCTGTGAAGCTGAAAACTGTGCAAAAAGTGTGTAGCTCTGCTAATTGGAATGAAAAATGCAGTAAAAAGTGTAAATTAAGAAGGGAAACAATATAAAAATGGCGATCCAAAAGCCAGGCGAGTGGGCGAACTCACTTTTAGCCCGTTTCGAAGACCAGGTGAGTGTAAAAGTTGAATTTTCACTCGGTTTCGCCCAGGGGCTCCTGTATAGCTATG